>JAPXVT010000002.1:6499317-6509360 GCA_029823135.1 Acanthurus reversus | reverse complement strand
ACAAAGAATATACGTACCAAATTATTAGAGTTATACATAGACTGTATCTGTATAAGACAATAATCTATAACTGAAAAAGTGATTACATGTTTGATATAAAATAAAAATGCAGAAATATTTCTTTAAAAAAAATAAAAATAAAAAAAGGTCAATGAAAGCATTAAGAGACCTTTGAAGATGCAATGCCTTGGTTTGCCAGATTGTGTCCCAGTGAAGGATGTCCTGGAAACTGAGATGGGAAGCCCCTCATGTCCCGATATACTGGAAAGGAGCTGGCACCTCCTGGATGCATCAGCTGAACCCCATGAGGGTGAGGAGACACCATGACAGGACTAGATGCATGGACTCCCCTGATTCTACTCTCGTTAGCGGGTGGATGTATCAGCTTTCCTTCTAGTGGTTTGAGGGGTTCTTTTGAGGAAATTTCAATGCTCTTGCCCATTATAGGACTTTTTGAAGGCCCAGTGATGTTGCTTGAAGACGCTGCTCCAGTCTCTGAGGTGTGTGGCTGTCTTGCCTCTAAAGCAGCCTGCTCTCCCAACTGCTGGTGCATAAGGATACGCATGTCTCTGTATTGGTCCATGCGTATGCTTGGATGGAGCCCTCGGTGATCACTGTGAATCATCATTACATCTGATTGGTGCTGGGGTACTGGAGGTCTGCTAAGACCCTGGTTATAGTGTCTGGGGTCTTCTTCACTGCTGCCACCACCACCTGATACTGACCCCTGGGGGCTTGAGTGAGACTGCAGTACCATATCTCGGATTACATTAGGCTGCGGTGTGTTTGAGCGCTGTGGCGGCCCAGGGTGGGTAGAAGACAGGGAGTCACCTCGTCTCCCATAATTTATTCCAGACATTGGTGGGGTGTTTATCCTGGCTTCATGAGCCATTGACTGAGTCACACTGTGAGGTTGAATTATGACAGAGGATTGTTCTGAGTGTGGGTGATGCATACTAGAATGATATGTAGACATTGATGGCATGCCAGGACCTAGAACCACAGAAGTTCCTCTCGGGGAACTGTTTGGAGGACAGGTTTTGACAAAGGGCGAAGGGGAGTGAACAGCTGTTCGTGGGGACTGAGGTTCTTGTTTGAGGTGTAGAGATGACCTATCAGTTGGTATGCCAGGGCTGGGACTCAAGCGGGTTCCTGATAGTGATGGGTGGTGTGGACTCATCACCGGGCTGAGGTTAGACTGCTGAGCAGCTTTGCCAATATCCATCTTTTTTGGTAGAGGTTCTGTCCCCAGTCCCCTCTTGCCATGCTGCTGCTGTATCACAGCTTGGTTGTACATCAAGACTTGAGGAGAACTAACTGGCTGTTGGAACATCTTTACCACACCACCCTGGGATGCTGTGTGATACAGAGCATCAGATTTATCACACCCAAGATTCTCCTGCTTAGTACTGGAAATGACAGGTTGAGAGTTATAAGACTGGCCTGTCAAGAGAACCCCTGTGTGCCCATAAGCTATAGAAGTTGGTGCTGCTTTTGGGGTAGGTGACTGGGATGATGTGATGAGGGGATCTTGCTTTATCGAGGATTTGGACACAGACTGCTGAAACTCTATATCACCGGCACTAGCTTGAGGAATTTGACTAATTTTGGCTCTCATCCTGTGTGGTCCTTCAGTTTTTTGACCAGAATAACTCAGAACAACAACACCCTCTGATGTAATGACCCTTAGGCCATCACTAGAGCCTGTGCTGTAAGAAGTGGTCTCAACAACAGAGCGCCCTCTAGTCCCATCTTCTACTATATCCATGCCATGGTAGCGATTATTCTCATTAGAGTTTGACCTAATTTTTTGCTTGGGAATAGACAGGCCAATACTTCGGTTGCTTAGTGAAATTCGTGGGGTTTCATCTGTATCATAAGGCATTGGGATTCGACTTATTACTGAGGTAGCAGGAGAAATAACAGTAGGCTGGGTCTTCTCTCCACAATTCTGTTGGGACTCTGTCAGTGGAAAGGGTTTGTGGTGTATGGGCTGGTGTGGTAAAGATGGTCTCTCTTCAGGATGTAACTGTCTTGAACCCACTGTATCTGAGGGATTTTCATTCTCTGACATCCGTGAATGATCTGACAGTACAGATGTTACCA
Organism: Acanthurus reversus; assembly: GCA_029823135.1. Taxonomy (NCBI): domain Eukaryota; kingdom Metazoa; phylum Chordata; class Actinopteri; order Acanthuriformes; family Acanthuridae; genus Acanthurus; species Acanthurus reversus. The sequence continues at coordinate 6,507,254 of JAPXVT010000002.1, read as the reverse complement.
AAGTTGTAGGTATAGAATTGCTGTTTGATGCAGACACATATTTAGGTTCCATTAAGATCTTTCTTAATGTACTGGAACTGGGGTCAATATCAGAGGCCTTGGTGTCAGGAGGCATTGAAGGATTTGTTGAAGGGGTTCCAAGTGTAGTTGATGCTGGTGCAGAAGGGGTTACCACTGTGACATGACATGAGGGAGCAACATAGATTCTACTTTCTTCAGTTCTAGGAGGCCAGTCTTGCATAAGCGGCATTTTGGCCTGCCGCAGCAGGGGCACACTGAACTGGGAAACAGATTGTTGGCGGGCAGGAGCAGGGGCAAGAGTAGGTGTAGATGGCTCTGCTGCCTGGGAATGTTTTTTACTACTCGAGTTGCTTGTGCCTGAGTGAAAGGCTGATTCTTTGGGGACAGGCTGTTCAACTTCAGGCTGTTCTGCCTCTTTGGGTGTGTCTACACTTATAGCACTTGTGACGTCACGCCTGCAAGTTGCAACAGCGGTGACCACAGAGGATGCTGCCGTTAACCCAGCCGTAACAGTGACTGCTTTTGAATTAATAATTTCAGGATCTTCTGGGATTGACTCCGGTAACTTGACTGTGGAAGGCTCTGGTTTTGAAACTTCTTCAGCAACATCTCCTTTCTTGGCAGCTGCACCTTTACGACTTCTAGACTTCTTTGGGGTTTTTGCCTTGACTTTACCTGTTTTCTTAGGTGTTTCAATGAGAAGGGTATCTTCAGCTGCCTTTGACTCTGTCATTACCCCCTTCGGACTGGGTGTTAGAGGACCATCATCTGAGTCCGCTGCAAGAATACTGTTGATGACCATGTGTGTTTCAGGTTCCATAATCTCATTGGAGGAGGGTGATATCACAGATTCAGGGGTAGGAATGAGAGCTGTGTAAGTAGGAGAAGCCGTGAAACTATCTGCATCCGCACATGTTTCTTCAGCTGTAATGGAATCAATAGCAGCTGCAAGCTCAGTTTCACTTGCAGGATTAGCTCGCTTCTCCTCCTCAACCTCACTTTCTGGCTCTACTACGACGGGAGGCAGAATCGTGGGTTGCTCTGAAGATGGTTCCTTGTATGGTCGAGGAAGTTGCTCAACGGTTAGCTTAGCAATATTTTCAACTGCCTGCTCTAGTTCCATCTGGCGAGCTAAGAGGGCAGCTGGATCAACAGGCAGTTCAGGTTCTGATAAGGTGTCTTCTTTCTCCCTTGCACCAGGTTCTTTTGATTCTATTGGAAAGCCTACAGTCTTTGTTTCCACATTCTCTTGTACTACTGGCTTGCTTTTTGTAATATTTGGAGATTCAAATGATTCAGGTTCATCATCCTCTGACCGAAGTAAACCTTTTACATCATCAACACTAACACGGATCTCAAGATTTTTTAAGCTGTGTGATTCTTCTTCACTGACTTGTTTGATATTTCTTTTCAGCCTTGGCGTTTTCACCTTACTCTTTTCAGGCTGAAGTCTCTTCTCAGAACAGCTGGTGTCTACCTTTTCAATATCCCCATCAACAGATTTCTTTCCACTTGAATCTTTTAAGTCTTTTTCCTTTTTGTGAACAAGTGAGCTTGTGTTTTCTAAATTTTCAGTTAACTTTGCAAACAGTTCAGAATCAGCTTTAGGCTTAAGCTCTGACTCATCATGACTTGCCAGATCAGCTTGTTCAGCTAGCACTGTGGTGCTCCCAGACTGTTTGTCTATTCTACCTCCTTTCTTGTTAAGTGGAACAGATGAAGTCTGAAGTGTTTGTTGCACTTTCTGGGTGCGGGGTGAACGCCATCCCTCAGAGGTTTTCACAACCTCTACAGTTGCTGAGGTCTCTTTGACCTCTGTGTCTTCTTCCATGATTTTCTGCTGATCCCCCTTAATTGGTGATGCATCCTCACCTCGTTTGACACCTCTCTTAGGGGGGCGTCCTCGCCTGGTATTGGTTGATGGAGCTTGAACTTCTTGCTGTATTGGTTCTTTATCAGCACCACGTTTGCGCATGGAGCGTGATGACTCAACAACCTCTTTGCCAGCTTGGTCTTCTTCATGTAGCGTTGCATAGACCGACCTTACATTCCTGCGACGTGTTCTCCCATGGATTAAACTTGACTCAAGGTTTTGCTCAGAATCTGATGCCTGAATTGGTGATTTGGATGCGGTTTTTGATTCAAATGATGCTTTTGGTACTTCTGCTCGAGGAGATGAAGCCCTTTTCAATTTCTCTCTGTCAATTCGTTCACTCTTTCGTGTTGGGGGTTTCTCCATGGCAACAATTTGGGAGGGTTGTGAGGAGCGCAATACTGACTGTGGTTTTGCCCTTTTACTCTTGGGCTGTCTGCGGTTTGGTAGTGGTTTTACTTCAGCCTCTAGCTCTGGCATGCACACCTCGCCATCTGTCTCAGTTTTCTGAGATTCCTCAGAGTGTTTTGTTTCTTGATTTTCTGTTTTAGGTTCTGTCTTAATAATTTCAGATTTTTCTTCAATCTTTGGATAGTCAGAGAAAGTGATTTCTGCAGTCTCTCTCTCTAAATCACTGAGGGCACCTCCCGGAGTGGGAGGCTTCTCTCCCACAAGGGGATTAAGCTCCACAACTAAAGTGTCTCCAATTTTCACTTTGGGTTCAATTAACTCTACTTTTGTTTCCATTTCATTGTCTGAGTCTGAGATGAGTGTAGAGGGAATTGGAGGGCTGATTGTTTGCTTAAGAGCAACCGATTTCAAGTCTTCCATTGAAGGAGAATGAGATGGGGACAGCATATGAACTGGCTCTACGTTTTCTTCTTTAATAAATGAAGCAGGTTGATCTGAGAATAGAGTTTGAAGCTCTTTCTTTTCTGGTGAAGACATTTCTTTAGGGGAAGGAACAAATGGTGAAATCGACAAGGGTAATGGGGGGCTAGCTGACTTGTCATCAACCTTCAGTACTGGCTCCAATTCCTTATCAGCCAGCACATCATCACAATTTTGGACTTCTTCCCTTTTAATGTCTAGCACTATGGAATCACTGTCATTATCAGGTGGGGGGTGTTCTTTCTCTTTCTGTTGTTGAAGCTCCAAAAACCGACTGTGGAAAAGCACTATGGGTTCTTGTGGGATGTCACCAATACCAGATTCAGGCTGTGCCTCAGTAGCTCCTGGCTTAGCAAAAGGCCTACAAACTCCAGTTTCTAAATCTTGGTCTTTTCGTTCAAGATGTTGCAAACGCCGTGTATCCTGTTCAAAGATTGAGCTGTGCAGGAACCGAGAGGCAAACAGATCTTGACGCTCTTGGTCCTGTGGCTTAAGTTCCTCCTTTTTATCATGAAGCTTCTCATCAGAGTCGGTACGGATTTTTTTCTTTTTCATATACCAAGAAGGAATAGGTCGAGGTGCTAGTTCTACCTTGTCTTTATCTGAACAGCTGTGGGAGGTTGGAAAGCGTGAGGGAAGAAAGGACCAGTTATCTTCCCTGGATGAATACAGTGTCTTTGCTCTTTCAAGGAGTGCTTTTGTGTCCGGAGTTATCGTTTTATCTAATGCAAAAGAATAAAACTTGTTCTTTTCCAAGGAGCCTGAAAGCTTCAGGTCTGTCATCCTCTCCTCACGTTCCCTGAGGATATAAGACAAGGAACTACTGGACTTGGGAGAGATGTGTTTGTGTTCTCCATCATCATCTGAGTCAGATTGCACCTCTCCAGGTTCCAAGTCCTGGCCAAGACGTCTGCGGATGCTGTCGCGTTTTGCAATGTCACTTGTGAAAGTCATTTCCATTCTAAGTGAATCAGACTTCATTCTTCTTTCCCAACGTTGCATTAACTCCTCATCGCAACCAAGCAAGTTTGTTTTAAGCTTTGGGAGCTCAGTGTCAGAAGACTGAAAATGTGTGGCTGTCAGGCACAAATTGTTTTTCATTGAGTCTGTGTTTGAAAATTTATCATCTCTAATTGGAGATGATTTTCTTTCTTTGTTTATAAGGGACACAGAAAGTTGGGCAGTTTCATCTTCCTCATTTGCAGAAAAGTGACCATGTCCTATTGAAGGTGTCATACTTTGATATATATCATCACTTAACTTTTGGGAATTTGGAAAGTTGTGCTCTCTTTTTGCAGTGACCACGTCAAAGTCAAAGTTCTCTAATTTCTTGCGTTTACATGAGAAGTCATCATTGGGCATATCTTGAATTGGTTTTCCAACATCATTCAGGATATAATCTTTTTCAAACTCCCGAGACTTATTACTTGGTGGGTTTTCGTACTTGACTAACTTATTAGAATCACCAAGCTTAGGCCGAAGCCATCGACTCTGTTCCATTTGTTTTGACATGTTATTCTGGTCAATGTGCACAAAGTGTTCATCTCCGTCATCTGAGTCTCTGCACTTCCCTCTCCCTTGTTCATTTTCAGCCAAAATTGGTTTCTGGTGTTCTTTTAATTCATCCAAATCAAGGCTGCCATCATCTGACATCTTTGTGAGACTGGAGCTGTTTTCACTTTTTGAGCCTTCTAAATCCATTTTAAGGTAGGGAGAGTCTAACTGATCTGTAGAATCTTCAGGCACCTCCCCTATCTGTGACTGTCGCTCCAGAGAAAGGCCTACGGAGTTGCTTTCACAGTCTCGTCCATCTTTTGGACTGTTAACTAAAATCATCCTGACATTTTTATCCTTGTGGTGCTCCTTTTTGTGCATCCCTTTGATCAAGAAGCTTTTATCTGAATTTGTCTCCTTAACATTATTCCACAGTTTATGAAGTCCAGATCTAACAAGATCTTCCTCACTTGTTCTTTTCTGTCGATCAGTTTTCCCTGAGTCTTCAAAGCGCCTTTTCCTTGCGGCCAAACGATCAACATCTACAGAAATACCACTGTCAAATCCTATTTCAGATTTTCCATGTTTTTTGGATTTGATTTTAGCATCCTTGTCAATTACCTCAACTAAACTGTGCATATTTTTGTCTCGGGGCACCTTTCCATGCTTAGGGATATCACTTTTTGATGATTCTGAACGAAAGGGAGGGCTCCTCTGGTCAGCTGAAGGTGATGCCAATCTAGGACTATCATTCCCACCCCTAGGTATTTGTTTTTCTTGTACAGAATGGCCAATCAATTTTCCTTCTCTCTCTTTAACACGTGTCAACTGCACAACACATGGTAGAAGGTCTAACCTTCCTTTGCTAGAGCCTTCCTTGGCTATTTTACTGTTTTTAGTTCGAAGGACAGATTCAGGGCTAACATCTCTCTCAAGTTCAGGTTCTGTCTCACATGGCTGTATAATAGGTGATGCTGCTTTCAGTTTTTTAAGTCTCTGTTTCTCACTTTTGTCTTTTTCCCCACGATCTTTACGTCCACTCCGCTTCTCCTTTTCAACCAAATTCCCTCTGTCAACTTCAAAGACTCGATCCTTCTCAAGTTTGTCTGTTTTATTATACCTTTCAGTGCGTGCCTTCTCAAGTTTTTCAAATCTGGGTGGGGAGACTGAACTGCAGCTACCACTTCTTTCAGAGGATCTGCAACAAATACGGCGGTCTGAATCACTTGGTATCCTCTCAGAGAGCGAGGGAGATGCAGTAGGGCTAGCAGGACGACGAGAGGAAATGTGAGATGGGCTTTGGCTACGCTCAATGGTCCTCCTCCCATGATCACGTCCACGATCGGTTTCAAAGCGTTCTCTCTCTCTTTCACGTTCCCGTTGCAAGTAGCTGTATTTGCGAATGTCCTGCTCATAAGGATCAGCTCTGTATTCTCGATATTCACGGGGATCTTCAAAGTATTGTGGATCATAGTAATCTCCCGGATATGGGTCCCATTCAGTGTAGAACTCCCGACTTCTAGCGGGATATTTACGACGGGGATCTTCAGTATATGTTCCTGGTGTCCGTACATTTTCATAATATTGCCTTTCTGCTTGAAACTCATATTGAGTTCGTCGATCATCCCTGGCAAGAAACAAAACCAAAAAATCAAGCTATAATTCAAAATACTTTACTACCAACAATATTGTATTTCACATAGGACAGCTTTTAGGCGAAAATATTTATCCTTAAGCAAACTACACAAACCTTCTTTCAGACAGAATATCATAAAAGTCCCGAATATCCTGGCCAGATGCCTGCATTGAACGATAGAAAGCCATCTGACTTTCCTGATTGGCAAAATCCACCTGAAGAAAAAAAACAAAAAAAAACAAGGATGAATTGCAATTACACAGCCTGTCTAGCGTTAAGAAATCACAACATTACAGAGCAACATTTCAGAGAAAGGGATTCTGTCACTTGCCTTGATTTTACTGCCCCCCATCTTCCACCCCTTTGTGTCTTTAACAGCAGCTTGTGCATATTCAATGTTGTTATACAGGATAAGGGCCATTCCTTTCATTCTGTCGAATACAACCTGCGGAAACAGAGGAAAATAGAGTCACAAGGTGCCAAACAGTAAACAATGGTCAACTATGGGGAGGGAAATAAACACGCTTACCTTGACAACATGTCCATAGCGGCAGAAATGACGAGTAAGGAACTGCTCGGTTGTGTTAGATGCTAGTCCATCTAGCCAAACACATGTTGTAGGCATACTCTTTCCAAAGCCCAACTATAAATGGAAGTATAAAGTGCAAGATTACAACTGTTTCATCTAACATCACAAAGGCTCTGCTCATTGACAATACTGAGTGTTGATGAAACAGACAATGGCTTGGCAGAAATGTGAGGGCAAAATTTTTAATTACATTGACATTACAATACTCACCTTTAATCTATTGTTACCAAGGTACTCGCCATCCATCTTCTTTATGGCCTTACAGACACTGGCAATGTCGCAGTATTGTAGAAAGGCATACTGTGGGGCTCCATTTACTTTCTTAATGTCGATGTCCTTTGTGGGTTATGAAACAGAAACATGCTGTTAAGTAAACAAAACATCTAAAACAATGATTTTCAATCAGTGTAAAACATTAACCTACCACTATTTCTCCAAAGCGTTGAAAGATGTTCAGCAGGTCATGGTAAGTGGTAGTCTTTTCCAAGTTTCCAATGAATAATGTCCGTGTGGCCTTTGGATGAAACTCATCTATCCTCTCATCCAAAGGCCGAAACTCATTCTCACTTTCTGTCTCTGAAAAATAAGTGGTCAATTGGACTTTGTGTATTTTGCCCACAAATGTATTTTTTCATTCAATACTATTAAAAACTTACCAGGGCCATTCCAGGCTGTGACATCAATTTGCATGCCAAAAAAAAGTTTCCCCTTTGATGCTCCTAGAGCTTTCTCTTGGTCCTCTTGTTGGCGGAAAAAGACAAGCCCATAGCGCTCCTCTGAAGCTCCGTGGATTTGTACAGATGTGACCTTTCCATGTTTCTTAAATTCATGAAACAAACCATCCTTTAGGCTCGTATCTACAGTAAACAAATGAAATGTTTTATTATACATGTATGCTGATAATCCAACCAGTTACAAAATTGTAAACTATAACAATAATATTTTTTAATAAGATATACAGATATGCAATATACCACTATTTCTGCCCAGAAAAGCTTTTTGTGCACCTTCTAACTAACCTGTAGAGCGCACAGGAAGATTTTGGACCTTTATGCCAAAGCTTTTACGTGGTTCATCCTTGTCAAGGGAGGATAAAGGAAGTGCTGAGGGTGCAGGAACAGCAGCAGACTGCACTGAACGTGCCGGGGAGTCATCACTGGAGCTACTGCTAGAATCACTGTAGCAAAAGAGGAACATGGACTTAGATGTTGTTGCAAGCGTCACAGTTTTATGTCTAACTACCATTATAGATGTGATGCACAATAATAAAGGTGGTTATTTTATGTTACAGAAACTGGTTGTTGCCCTTGTCTACCCAAGTGATACTTAATAATCTAGTTATTAATATTTTTACCTCAATGAGTAATAAATTGATATATGTATACTGTAAACACATTTTAACAAACTTAAAGGAGATTTCTCATTTTGCAGTT
>JAPXVT010000002.1:6240744-6250836 GCA_029823135.1 Acanthurus reversus | reverse complement strand
CTGTAATTTAATTACACATTTTTCTCAGTAACTGTAATTGTTTACAGTTACATTATTTTTGTAATTAAAGTATGCATTTTTGTTAGATGTAACTAGTTACTCCCCAGCACTGTAATTCAGGCACACTTGCATCGAGTAAAGGATGTAGTTAGAGAGCATTGATTAGTCAGGGCATATTACAGTATAGGTAGATATATTAGAAAGGATCAATTCTGACCAGTTTCAACCCTCACCTTCACTCCTCAGGTTAAGGCAGGAAAGAGGAGTCAGAAGAGGTCTGGATCACTGTTAGCAATTATTCATTTTAAAGTAAACCTTCACAGTTAACCAAACACAACTGACAGCTCCAGGATCTGTCACGTTCCCTGGAACTGAGTAACACATAATCCTGTACGGTGCAATTAAAGAGTAATTATTCTTTTGATTTTTTTTTTTTATAATGGAGAAATTTTATTCTCTTTCGGTGCTGTGAACACTCAGCAGTTCATCCCATTACTGAAAGTGAGGATCAAGTTTATTTGCTTAGTTTGGCCGTGTATAGGAGCCACATGCTGCTCATAAATGTCACCTTATTCAAATGTGGAGAAGCAGAGGACACTCGCTGACCTGGACGTCAGCCCGGCAGCATTTTCCCCTCTGATGAGGAGAAACCTGCTCTAATGTACCTCTTCTCCACAAGCAGCTCTGTCCTGTAGTGCAAGGTATGTTTATTCAGCAGATTCCACTGTAGATGTCATTGTATTTATCAGTATGGGACAGAGGCCTCATGTTCAGAGAGGCCAGCCTACAACTCAAAGAGCAGGGACTTTCAAACTGCTAAACTCTCAGTCAGCAGGCGTTTATCTGATTTATTACCTCTACGCAGAGAGACGTGGGATAGAGACAGAACAGTCATGCAATGACAGAGTGCGTAACAGTAACTCACTGAGGCATAGATACTGACTCTCAAAGCGAAAAGAGACTAACAAAGTTAACAACAAAGATTTACAGCAACTCACACCAGCAAGTCATTCCCATGCATGTCCGCAAAGCTATTCCTTTGAGCCTGGTTTAAATCAACTTTGAACTAAAATAAGACATCGCAGAATTGCAGACGTCCCACATGAGAAATCTGACTGTATGACGTCAGAGAATTCCAGAGTAGATTCGATCCATTGTGTGATGGCAAGAGGATGTTCAGCCATCCAGTGTCAAAGTATCCATCACCTAGAAGTTAACAAAAGAATTTTATAGACTGGGAACCTTAACAGAGTTGTTCCTGGTATCTGGAAGAGTTTCTTAAGTGTCTCTCTTTGTCCATTCTGACAGTAATTTGAGAAAATATGAAGGAATGAGTTTGTTTTAAAAATGTTTAGACTATTAATTTAGCTGAAGACAAAGGGCGCATGAATTTAGGAAAATCTGACAGCGGTGATGAAAGTATTTAGATACTTTGGACTGACATAGTTTTGAAAGACTGCGTTGGCCTGGGCAGGAAACCATGTTTATTGTTTTTTAGCTCAACTTATATGTCTCAGTAAAATACCATTTGCTGAACAACTTTGTATTTATTCGGAACATTTAAATGCTAGCAAAAAAAAAAAGAAAAAAAATTAACACATTTACCGCAAATAAATTCCTTACAATAGAATGTGTCCAACATATTCTGACTTGGCGTCCCTTGTGTAGGTTAATCTCCAAAAATACTTGATCCTGTATTTTCTATAATGTGACAAATAGCATCTGTTTTTTAGAACCTCTGCCGGGTTAATGTCCACGGCTTTCACCCTGACTGTTGTATATTTGTGGTATTCAAACCAAAGCATCAAGATAATACTCCTCTTGGTTTTAGTTTAATGTTAAAAAAAGTCAAGGCTAAGATGACAATTTTCCAATTTTAACCAAGGCTGTTTTATTAGCCCAGATAAATCATGGGACTGAGAATACTCACCCTGGTCTCCACTGTCAAAGTCCCACGCTTTCTACCACAATCACTTCCTTCTGAGTACTGCGTGGTACAAGAATTAGCACTTCCCTGACTGGAAAAAACATTGTGTGGTAACATAATCTATGCTTCAATTATGTCACTTAAAACAATTTTGGCAAAATAAATCTGCACTGGAACTTTATCAGATGTCGTACTGTTAGTTTACTTACATCATTTTCATTCCATTTAGCTTTAATGGAAAGAAGTTTGGTCAAATGCAGTAAACATGTTTTTCCTATTCTCTTTTTCCCCATAGCAAGTTTTTAATCATTTATCCACTTCCTGTTTCCCCCATCTTTACACAACATTTCCACATTTTCCTTGATGCTTATGTGACAACGAGAGGGACGAGGAAATATGGGGGAAGACGGGAAATAAATAAATGATTAAATGTGTGCTGCATTACATTTCATTATCTTTCTCCAAAGCAGCTTTTAAAAAGTGCATTCAAATCATGTAGGCGTCAGATTGAGATATCATCCAACATTTTGAGAGCATCTCTTCCAAACAAAGGCTGAAAGCCCTTTTAGTGGTACAGTACAAGGGCTTAGCTTTTTTTTTTTTGTTTGAAAATGAGTTATTATTATGTGCTAGAAAGAGTTGATGTTGAGATTTAGCTTGCTGTTGAAGTCAGGCAGTGACTCTGCCGCGCTGACATCAGTGGGAGCTCATTCCACCACTGTGGAAAGTTGAGCAACCACCGGCTCTGAGGAATGAACGACTTAACATTCAGAGGTGTTTATTTGGGTTGGGGTTTAGGTTTGACGGTGGCTCAGAGGTAGTGAGAAGCAGTTCCTTTTATTGCGCTGTAGGCCAGCACCACTTTAAAATGGGATATGAACAGCAATAGAGAGCCAGTATAAAAGAAATGATGTGGAAAAACTTGGGAAGGTTGAAAACTAGCCTGGCTGCAGTCTTCTGGATCAGCTACAGGGAGTTTAACGGCAGACGCAGGAGCATGTGCAAAGGAGATGACCATCGGCTGGGGTCAAAAAAATCTAGAACTTAAAAAATAAAAATGTCAGTAAAACATTATTATAAAAATACATATGAAATATTTAAAATATTTTTTTCTTAATTGATCAGAAATATAAAGCAGCTTTGGTGCAGTCATTTATATAGAGATTTAGTGAAATACTCCACTTCTGAAACTTGGTGCATGTACTTAAATGTGTAAAATATCCAACATTAGCAGATATAGACAAGAAAAATAAAGTACTGCTGAATGAAAGGTGTTTTTCATTACTTCCTATTACTTCTCACTGCCAGGATTTGAGCAGCTGTTGATAATTGCTACTGGATATAATGCTTATGTCACATCACTGCCAATAAAAGAAATTATGCAGTGAGCCACACAGTGAAGATCAGGTGACTGGCACTCTACTCAGGTTCATGTAACTATTAGTGTCAGTATATAAAACTAATTGGGCTTGTTAGTGTGTGCTGCACATTACATTCACATAAAGACATTATAAATTGGAGAGAGGCTGTAGCTCTTTGTCTTACCTCTGCCCATCTGTTTAATGTTCGCTCATAAACAGACAGTGTGGATTCAGGCCTCGAGAGAGACGTTCAGTAAAGTGAAACGTGCACACACACACACACACATTCAACTGTTGGTCATGGATGGAGGAGTGAGAAAATAGAGAGGTGCAAATGTTTAGTGAAAATATCCACAGAGAGCAAATGTTTAGCCCCGCACGCGTCTTTTAACAGCACACAGTAAAATGACTTCTTCCTCAGAGAGCTGCATGCGAGCTGCATTTCTGCTTGGCTCTCTGTGGTTGTAAAAATCATATTAACATTATTTGCAAACACCAATTTCGAGAGTCAGAGCCAATCAGATGCAAAGCAATAATCGGAGACATTTTGAATAAATGTTCCGTTTGTGAGCTTGTTGCGGTTAACCTATTGATAAACAAGAATACAAGATTTAGTCAGTCAATTAAAGCTTTTGCATTTTCAGCTTCTGTTCGATCTCGTGCATCAAAAATCTTCTGGTGCGCAGGAAGTGACTCGCTTCTGATGTGTTTAGAATAAATAGAACCACTGCGAGTAAGCAGCATCAACCACTGACAGATAAACAGATCACCTCTACAGAGTCCAAATTCATTAACCAGACATCAAAGAAAAAAGATCTTGCCTTCCTGTGGCACAAAAGGGGTAAAAGGTGATTTTCCTCTCACTGTAAATACAGTTTATACTTGAATAACTCATGACGATCGTGGGAAGCTGCACACAATTCAGGCTTTTGAAAGAAAATGTCAAAGATATTAATCCTGTGTTTGAAAAAATGCTGTAAAATCACAGCTCATCCATTAATCTGATCACCGCAGACGCAAGTTACAGCAAATTCCTAAAGACTGAATATTAATTTACGATATTAGACTATTACGGTTGAATGTGTCTCCAGCCGACACACACTGGCTCGTCCCCTCATGCTGTTTGACCTTGCTGTGTTAACGGATTTCTTGAAAGAAAAGCTCTTTATTTCCAGATTTAGAAACTGCCAATTAGAGGAAGAATCCAGTAGTCACACAGTGATTAATTGATTCACTCAGTGCTCCCATTTATTTCAGACATGACAGTGATTACCAGACTAAAAATACATCTGCCACTACAAAATGGATTCACTGAGGAAATGTTAATGACATGACAGAAAAACTGTACCTTCCTTTTTATGATTTGCATGACAGGCACATATTTTTGGTTGCGTATTGTTTTGTGCTGGAGGTCAGTTTTCCACGCAGCTGTGAGTGTGCTGCTTTGCTCTCTAGGAAGTTGACTTCCTTCAAATGTCAGCCTTATTTTAAAGGTCACTGCATGGCTGTTCATTGTTTGTCAGTAATAACGCCTTCGATCATATGGTCCATTTCCCTGTCAGTGCCCCTACCCGCCTTTGTGACTTTGAATGTCAGTGAAACCTTTAATTTTGTTCATATAGCGCCTCAGTCAGCTTTTTTTTTTTTTTTTTAGCTCCTGATGACAGTCTTGCCTCAGACCTTCAGTTCTGTGCTGCAGCCTTAATCTGAAAATATGTATGGATGAAGATCTGTCTGTACTGAATGACATCATTTTATTTAAACCTCTGATAGGATGTAACTAATGTGGCTTCTTCACTTTATCTGCATGGTATCTGCTTGCAGGCTCGCTGTTCTAGAGTGCAAAGCTGCCACCTGGTGGTATTTGAGCTGTGCTGCTTTTCTTGAGTCTTGCACCAAAGCAGTGGCTGTTAGTGTGGGCTCCGGGCCCTGCAGAAGTACCAGAAGGCTCCAGGGGCCTAAGGAAGGTCCTGTCACACCAGCATGTGGTCTACATTTCTCTATTATCCCCCTCCTGAGATGTTAGAATAAGGGAAACAACACGAGGACTGCTTGAGTTGAGGTGTCGCTATCCCAAACTTAAGACAGCAATATAATATGATGTAAGGGACCGACCTATTGTTGTTATTACTTATCAAACTGTGATATGTAATCTAGTAAAGGCCTAAAAGTAAAAAAAGTTTTGAAAGCTCGTAGACTGAGGCGCAGCATGTTGCTCAGTCTTAGCTGTGTGACATCTGAAGCTACGCTGCCAGAGTCGGATTTGCTGTAAGGCTCCTTGTGGACAAAACCACACTGTGGAGACACAGTTGAAGAAAAATATGCCAACCAGGCTTTGTCCAATGTGGCCTTCATATGCTGCTACCAGTTCAGGCATTTAAAAGGACACAGATGGTAATTCAGTGTCTTAAAATTTTATTCTTTTCATGCAGAAATCTCCCATAAGTGACAAATTATTTCCATGACATGCTGCTAATCATGGCCCATAACCATTCTTCATTAAATTCTTTGAATTACTTAAGAACACATCCATTGATCATGAATTAGATACATGCATCATGTGTAATAAGCAGTATTGTTTTTTAATTAAAGTGTTCGTAAAAACAAATGGAACAAATTAAAAACCTCAAAGAGCCTGCTTCATCTGATTAAATCTCTTCAATTATTTTACAAAGCTCAGTAATGTATGTTTCTTTTAATTGATGTAGTAAGATTATACTTATACTAATTTAACAATAATTCAAAAGATAAGAGAGATTTAAGCCCTTAGATGTGTTGTATTTTCTTGTTCCTTCTTCTGCAGTATAAAATGACCTACGCAGCTCCTGACTTGGATTCACTGTTGTCCGATGATAAAAATGATCCACGAGTTTGGTTGAAAGTTATCTGTATAGTGTATTAACAATTATACAATAAACATTGTATTGTGTCATATCTGTTGAGAACATGTACACATAAGATGTGTTCAAAAACTGATTATACCTTTAGTAAGTTACTAACTGGAAGGTATAATGGGGCAACTACACAAATTTAGTCACTATAAACAGATTTTATTTTTTTTCAAAGAATTTTGGGAAGAACAAAATGAAAAGTAATGCTGGACTTCATTTAAAAAGAGGACTGAGACACAACTTCTGATAAATGTTAACACTGCACTGTGATGCTAAATGTGTAAAAAGGCAAACAGTTGTTAACTTTATGTCATTTATGGAATTTTTAGTTGGAATATATACCAACAAAACCAAAAACAAACAAATACACATTATGTAGCATCAAAGGAAAAGTGAGTTCACAAAATGTTCTTCACCTTCAGAAAAAGTCATGCAGGTAAACAGGAAAGTTGAGAGCCTTCTTATTACAGATATCGCGTCACATGTAGAGGATGGTTTTGATCTTTTTATGCGACTGTATCTGATGTTGTGCCAGACTTTCCTGTGCACGCATGATGTGGCAGGACGACTGCTGAAGGCTGCTGTGTTTGCTGTCTGTCTCCCATAGGGCCATGCTGAGTGACATTGGGGACTATGTAGGTACAGACATTGAAATATCCTGGTTACCTAATCTGGATGATTTAATGAAGGGCTATGCCAGAAATTTTCGCCCTGGGATAGGAGGTGAGTATGAGATCTACTGCTCGTGGCGTTGGGTTGCATTTCACCACCTCACATCTACAGCCATCCTTAGCATCACCCACCTAGAGATACAGCAACATGGACCTTTACAGTTCATTCACCAATTCCATTATCCTGAGAGGTGTTTGTTTGTTTGTTTTGTACAACAGTAGAACAAAGCTATATTTGAATAATTTTTATTGACACACACACACATTAAGGTGCAGAGTAGCTTTGTTGATTATTGAGGAGGATGCCCTTCAAAGACACAGGGAGGAAGAGTGGTGCAAACAATGAGCACCGCTCTGGAGACGTTGCTAAGAATGGCTGCAAGATGTGAAACATCCAATGACCACAGCGATAGATTTCTCAATCTCACAGCTTAACTCAGCTGAGCAAAGGTGAAAATGTGGAGAAGAACGCCGCCGTCACCACACACACCATCATGTGTGACTGCATTGCTATTGATGTTACATTATAATGAACACTGAGGAATCATGTCTGTTTATTTGGAGTAATTCCCTTCATTCAACCTCGCACCCCAAAGCTTTTTGGTGTCATGTCACACCAAATAAATCTAATATAAAAGTAATTAGAAATATGGTTTACCTCTTGAAAAGGAAATCAGATTTAGATTAAAACATGACTTTGCACTAAAAAAATTAAAACAAATAAATTTGGTTTGGAGAATATGGATAATAATATTTTTTTTTTCTTGGGACACATAAAGAAGAAATATACAGGGTATATTGATGGATGTGTATTTATGAATCTTTTATTAACAACCTTGCTGTGGGGAACATTTGATTTGTGTGATTAGAAATCATATTTGTGTGTACTGCACCAAAAGGATTTATAAGTTCCATTTTGTTTTGGACAACATTTTCGCATTGCATTCATTTACATTAAATTATACTCATTTTGCAGATGCTTTTGTCCACAGCAAAATACTACACTATCAAACTGCATGCCTTCCAAACAAACTACATGGAGCATGCATGTTCAGTGACGCAGTGAGTTGTTTTTTTAAGTATACATCTCAGCAGCTGAGAGAGCGAAAAGAACTGAAAATGAAGAAAACAGTGGCAAATTGTCCAAATAAAACCACTTTTAATCATTTCTCAGTAACTGCAAAATCTAGATTGCAAAACATGTTTTTTTGCAAATGCAAACTCGCCTCATTTCTGAATCTTACGTTAAAGTTATTTGAACATTCATGACAAAAATTATACCACAGTAATAACAATAAAGCATTGTTATGCTAAGGCTATTCAGTGCACAACTTTCCATTTTATCGGTAGAAATTTTTGCACATGTAAATAATGTATCTAGCACAAATGTATTACTATGTAAACAATAGTAAGACAGAGCTTACTACTGCACCTAAGCTCTCTCCTGTTGACCTTGGCGTCCAATAAACATGCCATTGTAAATCACCTCACTATTCATCGCATGTAGGATATGATTTGTGAGAAACTAATAGGGGGAGGCGTTGAATGGTGGGGAATGGTAATGTATGATTCCTTAATGTTCAGTATAAATAGCCTTTCTGATCTGCATCATTGCGCTCCCCTGTAGTTTCTGCCCTCTAGCATCCGATCATAGAGGCACACTCCATGCTAATCATATGGCAAACTGTTGAGTGAAAATGTCAGTGTGTGTGTGTGTGTGCGTTAATGTTGGTGGAGGCTCAATGTGTGCGAGTCAGTGAAAGCCCAGTGCTGTTTATGAATGCCCACAGTGTGATGTGCCACTTAGTGTGATTAAAATGGATAATTCTTAATCTCTATGCACTGTAGGAGTGTTTGAGACGTGGGAGGATGGTGGGTGGGAGGGAAAGAGACAGCTGATGGAGTGAAACTGGGAGGGACGGATGGATTCAGAACAGAGGACGAGGCAGGTTTGCTTTCTTTTCTCACTTCTCCACCCACAGGTCCTCCAGTGAACGTGGCCATGGCTATTGAGGTGGCCAGCATTGACCACATCTCTGAAGCCAACATGGTAAACAGTTTCTCTTTCCTTCAACAGTGAGATTCTCTATCATCTCTCAACTTCACTATTGCGGCAAAGATCAAAGATTTGCGATTTGCATAATCCCGATTTATCCCACTCGAGGGTTTGAAAGTACGCAGTGTGAACACGTGTGACACACAGGCTGAGTTGTTAGATAATTTGATACTTTCATGGATTTTGTGCGGGAGGAACAGAATCTAGTGGGTAGATTCACAATGTGTATGAGGCCCTGAATCTTTTTCAAACAAATTAATCTTTTCTATGCTTCAGCGCCTACAAATAAACACTCCAATAAAGACTTGCCCGAGGCTGATAACCAGGGAATCATAAGTTTTGTTCTCACAAATTGAATTCAAATGTGTAACAATGACACTAGAATCAGTGAGTCACAGCAGCTATGAAATATATCCATCATGATAGTAATAAAAGTGAACTGAAACAGTTTCAGGACAATATCAGTTCTATTTTACAATATCAGTTCTATTTTTACATGGTAAAATTACTAATATAAACTTTACATAAATAAAGAGATCTGTAGCAGTAGCACATTAAAATGTCAAAAGAACTTGTTGATTTACAGCATCTATTAAAGGATATATTGGAAATATTTAAATGTAGATCAATACATTTAAGAAAAGATGATACATCCACAGAGTTCTCAGAATAAAAATGGAATAAAAGTATTGCTTTCCCCCCAAAACATTATAGTTGTGAATTAATTATTTTAAAATTTTTGTCAGATTAAAAATGATTATTTGTTTATGTCTTAAGGCTGATATCTAGTCGTATGTTGGCTCTAGCAGAGCCTGTCGCAGTAGCCTACATAAGTAGCCTTTGTGAGCATTTATATGTGAGTGATGGTGTGTCTGATGCCTATAGACATTAATCAGAGACTGGCTATCACCCTCCGAGTTTTAGCTTAAGGTTGAAGCCAGTGGTACAGTGGGCTGTAGCAGCTTGCTACAAGTTAATGTCAAACTCTGTGTCCTTCATAATTTTGAGGCATGTAAAGCTTTGGGAAAAGCCCTGGAGCCAGAGTTACTTCCTTGCCTTTCAGTTGCCCTGTGTGCAGCAGATTTTTGGCGACTGTGAACCAAACAGACTAATCACAGCTGTTATGGTGTTCATTGCTGTGGTGTGTAGAGGTGCACATCAGGCTACAGCGTAGGGTGCACAGCAA
>JAPXVT010000002.1:6032422-6043669 GCA_029823135.1 Acanthurus reversus | reverse complement strand
TGTCGAAGCTGAGAAATGGGCCTATAATGTATGTATGCCAATGATCCCTAAGCATTTATAATGCGGTGCGGAGTCTGACAAGCAAAACAAAGCAACTTCATGTTCAGATTTGCCATTCAATACCAATCTAAAAGCATCAACCGAAAATTATTGTGGAGGAAGTCCTAAAATTCAGAAATGTCCAGATGTACTAAGAAATTTGAATGCTGGTAAAATGTCAGTTTAAAGGGTATGCTGGCCACAGGGAGGCAACTTTCTCACTCACAACCCCCTCGGAGACTCAGGGTTTGACTACTAGCGGTGGTGTCTCCAGCTTGGTTGTGGCTTTCAACAAACAAGTTTTTAATTTTTGGAAGCTAGTGTGGTATTACATTTGGTCCTGAAAGACTTCTGGACAGTTGGGCTACCCTTCCATTGCACATTTCAGCTCCTTGCTACCTGTGAAGGGAGCCGTTTGCCAACGTTGTCTGTGATACAGGTCAAGGCCATGAGCGTAAAATAATAACAGAAACTGTAATTTAGAGTTTTTCACTACTTGTTTTCTCTAATCATCGTTCAAGAACTCCTTTTGCTGTGAAACGCATGACCAATGATCCATGGTAATGATCCACTTTTCATTAATATGATATTACAGCTGGGGAATATGGCACCTGTTCACAGTGAATGTCCTTGACCATACTCTTATGCCTGGAACACTGTACGTGGACATATGCGGTTTTTATGGATGGTCCCGCTATTCTGCAGACACACAAACCTCCTAGCCAGGCATATTAGATTTACCATTTCATTAAGTCCATGAGGAACACAGCAATTTAAATGGACTAGTCATAAAGCATAAGTCATGTTTAACAACTTGAACAAGCACTATGCTAATTGAAGCTTTCCCATTTGGTGCATTAATATAAATGTCATAAAAAAGGCAGTAAGGGTGATCAAGAGTCCTTGGTACCCTCCTATTCAATTATAATAAAAATGTCTGAAGACAGAGGAATGTGGAAATGTATGAACAGTAGAATAGGTGTTGAGAGAAAATATCTATTTTAGCTCAATTATAAAGTCAAATCACAGGACCAATCACTGGGATGTTTTAGCACTGAAGTATAAGTAAGTGGGTAAAAGATTATCACCTTTTAAAACAATGTTACAAAGTGCTGCAGAAAAACAATTTGCAGAGTAAGGCTGCACACACAAAGGAAATTCAAATAGAAAAATAAAACAATAAACATATGCAGAAAAAAGTAATGTTTTTGGCCCCTAAATAAGGAAAGCCAGCTAGTAGAGGTGGGTTTTAAGCAGTTGTCTGAAGTCATTTACCAACTTGACTGACCTAACAAAGGGGCAGGGGGGTTATTCCAAAATGACTCGGCCCTAAAGGTGAAAGCACAGTCCCCTTTGGATTTACAGAGGGACTGGGGAATCGGTAGGAGACCCTGATCAAAAGATCTAAGATACCTAGCAAGTGAGAGCCATCAAGACCATTACAGGGCTCCAGACTAACCTTTTACATTGGCTGCACTGCTGCATTTTCATTTAAGTGCAAAAGCACATAACTGAGGTGCATCTACAATTTTTCAATGCCCCTCAATTGGCACCCCAATAATACAACTATTCTACCTTTTTATTGACACTCAAATCTTATATGGGCTTCCTTGTATCTTTCTGCTTACCATGTTCATTATTTATTTTTGTGGGCACTGTGGGCTAGCACCAGCCCAGACCAAACCTAAACAGGCCCAGTGCTGGCTTGCCCAGGCGAGGCCCAAAGCTCTGGGCTCACCGTGGGCCCTCTGCAGGCAGCCCAAAATAGCAGATTGCCCACAGAAAGCCCATGTACCAGTAGCAGAGAGATAAAGTAAATTTGAGCATAAAAAGTAGTTTTTACACACAATGTGTGTACTGTTTGAAATTATCACATCACATCTAATGTTATTTACACCATAATTTCATGCCAACATAGACCTGTGTTATGTGCACAGTTTAAAAAGAGGTTTTGCTGGTAAATTAATCAAAAACACATTGCAGACTGAGCAAATAATTTTTGAACTGACATTAAGATTTGTTTAGGCTCATGATTGTGGTGTTACATGGTGGTGGGTTATACACTGACTGCAATACTTGACCACCGGCACCACCTGAAGATCTGTGCAGCAGCAGCAGCAGCAGCTAAGTCACAGCACAGAGTTGCTGATGACACAGTGACATTTCGCTTAGCTATACTATGATGAGAGTAAGGTCAGTTGACCAGCATTACAATGGTGGAGGGTTAGTTGTGAAAACGAAATGCAAAAAGGACGTAATTAACAATATTTGGGATGGAGAACTTGAAAACTTTATAGAGGAGCAGGCTATGTTAGCTTACCTGAAGCCTGTAGCTTTTAATCTACCAGCTTTGTTCTTGTTCCAGCACTTTCACAGATGGTATCAAAATATTCAAAATTGATCCACTGTGCTGAAAATCACAGATATTTTGCTCTGAAGATTCTTTTTTAAGATAAGTAACGGTTAATAGCAGTCTGAATTCAAGCCAGTAAACACACTGTATTCTTGTGACTTGCCTACTTCAAAATGTGAGTAAACGCAGGTTTGGCAGTTAAATGCTTTTAATGAGAAGCTGCAGCTGTAGGAAATGTTCAGATAGCATTAGCAGTAACTTTCAACAGATACAGATGGTAAGTGTTGTTTTTTTTGTTTTTTTGTTTTTTTAAATCATGTAGAAAGCCGGTTAACTGGGGATTCTAATGTTTTTTTTTTTACTGGTCAGGTGGGTGGCCACAATTTATTTATCCGCTAAACACAGAATTTACCCGCATTTGGCCCTTGGTGGGTGTTAATTTTGTACCCAGGCTACACACATGAACAGACCAGCTGAATGTTAGGTGCATCGGTGTGACCAAGGAAAATTTTTAGTCACCCTTCACAGATTTTCAGATTTTTGGTCTGGAGCCCTGCATTAAATCTATTCCAGCCTTGATGGGGAGCCAGTGAAAGGATGCAAGGACTGGAGCCAAATCAAATCACTTTATTTATATAGCCCATTACATACAGGCTTAAACTCACTGTGCTTCAGAATAACTTGAAATCTGCAGGTTTTGTTGGTTAGGATTATGCCATTTTGGAGAAAACATGGTTAGTAGTAGTTACAAGTTTTTAGTTTTTGTTCAGCTGTAGAATAAATGACCTAATCAACTGTAAGGTTGCATCTGTAGGACAGTGTGTTTGTCACAATGCACATGCATATTCTTTAACAGAAACAGTTCTAGTTTCTGAACTGGGTCCACATACCTGGATGTTATAGCTGGTATTATTTTTGAATACTGTTCATATTAAAAAGACACTCAGCTCTTACTCTGGAAAAATAATGATGATTAAAGCAGGTTTTAATGTACACAGTGGCCCTATATGTTGTTCTGTGTTATATGGACCGAGGTGAGACGAGAAAGTATAGTGAGTGTGAAATTAAAAGGCAGCATGTAATTGTCTTGTCAGCATCGTTGTGATCTCTTCATTTTCTCTCGTTGGGGAGGTGAGTATCAGACCACCTGGATTCAAAATGATGGCTTGATGCTGTATCCTGGAGGAAATCAGTCACAACTGTTAACTGAGAGCTGATGAGGTCTGATTTTTCCGACTGGGTGCACATTATCGTATCAATAAGCAGACTGTGTCTCCTCAGAGCAGATGAATAGAAACACATTTCAAAGCAAAGCCCCCGTGTTAAGCTGCTGTGGAAAACTTTCCTTTTGCCTTCACAACACATTAACCCGTGTTTGCCTCACGTTGACCCCAAAGTGAGATGTAACAACTACACTGACAGCACAGCTTTGAACTGCTGATGAAATTAAACTATTAACAAAGGAAAAGTGCTTCACTTTGTTTTTTACTCTCGTATCTCCGGCTTTGTTCCTGAGGATGTTTATCGATATGTTCCCTTCAATCTTAGTCTAATTAATCCAAACTTAGATGGTGAAAATTCAAAGTGAAGATCTTAATCAAAGTAAGGTGATAACTGAGAGTTCATGCAACAGTTTAACTTGATTCTTGTAAATGTGTTTTGTTTTACTAAAACATGGATTTACTAGGTTCAGTTAAAACATACTGTCTTCCTGAAGGGGCAGTTTAATTAAAATCTTTGTCGATGACTGAGGAGAGGGGACACATACATGTTGCACACAATGATCACTATACATGCAAATCGAAGTGTTTTGTTTTGTTTTTTTAACTGTACAAGGGCGATTGTTGTCATTACTCTCCAAGCTGGAACAGCCTACAAGAGGACTTGAGAGGATTTGAAAATATTTATACTTTCAAACAGACACTGAAGACTTTTCTTTTCAGTCTAGTTTTTATGTAGTGTCTTATAATTTTATAAATTTATGTTTTTGAAAATTCATTCATATTTCATTTACTTTTTCTGTTTTATCTGTAGTGTTTATATATTTTATTGTTTATTTTCAAATAAAATATGGTATTTTTATTATGTTTAATTCTATTAATAGTTTTAGAAGAAATTTTCAGTGTAGTATTTAATTATTTCTTTTTCTCTTGTTATTTAATTGCTTGTTGCTTGCGTTATCTTCTATTCTTTATCTTTTATCATTTTAAGTACCCAGATTTTATTTTTGTCAGTGTGCATTAGTCTCTGAGTTCATTTTATTTTGATTTTTTTCCTAATATTCCATGTTGTTCATGTTTTTCAGTCACTGTAAAGCACTTTGAATTGCATTCAATTTGTTTGAAAGGTGTTGTACTGATGAAACTTGTTTAAATGAGAGTTAACTAAACCTTTTTCACTGTCTTATATTGGCTAAAAAAATTACTCTAGCTAATTATAGTGTGGGTCTTGTAGTTTTTCAATTTTGGCTGTTACTTCGAACGGTAAAGACAGATATTTTTGGAAGCACAGCCGCATCATGGTTTGAGTAATTTGAATTTTAAACTGTCTTCAGTGCTTCCTGGTTTCATTTACATACTGTAGCTTTTTAAAAAAAATCTCGGATCTCAGTCAGATGAATGATGCATCCAAGATTAAGTGTAAGTCAAATTTGATGTTGAACCTCTGTTTCCTCTATATCAAAGCTAGTTGTATATTGAAATGTAGATGTAAACATCTTCAAACGAACATTTGGATTTTAATGGGTAAATGAGTTGACAGCAGAGTAAATTCATAACATATAATAACTTCCTTTGTCATCAGTCAGTGAGGCTGCTGCATTACAACCTGACACGTCAGTGCTTCAAACAAAGGGCTGATCTGGCACTGCTAAACCAGGTTTTCTGGTTTGTGCTCAGGTTTGCAAAGAGGCGTGTCAACTTCCATTTAAAGCTAATTTTCGAGAGTCATAGTTTGGCTTGTGCACAAGCACGCAATGCCATGATAGTCAGGATGTATTACACTAAAAAATGCATAACCGGTTTAAAGAGTGTGTATGCATTATGTATGTTTGCTTTTGTGCATGCATGGTTTTTAAATCCTGTATCACCAGGATGTTGAAATATAAACTGTGTGCACTTGGCACCCTGCTGTTGGTTGGCGTGACTTTCTGGCTTTCTTTCCATTGTTGGGTCTTGTCTTCTCCGAGGCTTATAATCACTGTGCCACTGTGCTTAACAACTCAGATAATTGAGATAAAAGATCAATATATTTTCATGGCAATGTCGCCACATTCCAATGAGAATATTTACATTTGATCCTGGCTTTAAAACATGCAACTACACAAACCTTAGGTGATCTGTGCGCAGTGTAAGGAGAAAATCATCTGCATCTTGCTCTTTCATAGTGTCATAAGCCATCGCTGTTTCATTACTCCAAGTAATCAAAGTATCAGTGTGTGTGCAAGCTGCTCAGTTTCTCTGTTTTTCTGCCTTTTTCATCCAGTGTCTCAAACAGAAGCACCTCGCTCAGAATAGTAAACCTCTGGGATAGACGAACCCAGCCGCGATGGCATCAAAGTTAATTGGAATCTAAAAGCACTCATGTAGAGATGACAGGTGGCTCATAACATGTTTTTATTATGTGTAGAACTGCTACCAACATTTCTATTTTTAGACACAGTGGTTTTTTTCCACAATTAACTGGTAAAAATATTTTTCCATTCAATGTCCAAAGTCAAGGATGAGAACTTTACAAAAGATCTTAATAATATGATCTGAGAAATACGAAAAAAACTGCAAAATCTTAGACTGCACTTCGTAAAATCTGATGTATTTTCTACTAGACTGATTAATTTTTAATTTCATTTTCTGTATAAAATGTTCAGACTTGTGAGGAAGTAGCCTTTCCAAAATTTGGGGTCTTGTTTCTCAATTACCGGCTACATAAACCGAATGCTAGCTATTTGTGTTTCTTATACAGCTTAATTGAAATATACATTTTTAGAGAAAAATACTTATAATATAATATAATATAGTATAATATAATATCACTCAAATGCTTCAGACACCGCAGCTCTGCAGTACATGTAATTGCTAGTCAGGCTCTCACTGACTGTTTTACACTATGACTCATGAATACTGTAGGCAACCAGAACAAATGCAAGCCATTAGTACACTTTGTCTCAGCCACGAAAGGCATGTGTGTGTATCATGACCGTAATCAGCTCATGCTGTGTGTGTATGTGTATGTGTGTGTGTGGGTGGTTGGGTGTGCACATCACTGTCAAACATGGATGCAAGTGCTTGTTTGTGGAGGGAGGTAAAGAGAAGGGAGGCAGTGCTGTACACAGTGAGCTGTAGTCTGAATCTTCCAGTTTCCACCTCCACTTTGGTCCACTGTAATCATTAATACATCAACTGATGATGCGTCTTTGACAGTCTGTTGCGCCTGTTTCACCAGGAAGATAGGAAAGAAGCTCAGAACTGCATGCTTCAGATCACACTAGAAAAGTTGTCAAAGTTTCCTGCCTCCTTAAATCTGATGCTCTCGCTGCACAGTAAATACACACACTGAACCAGACAGGGACCGGCCCATGACAGAACCATCGAGTGGTCTAAGACAAAAGCACACCATTTTACTTCTGAAGCTAAGAGTGAATGAAATAAATTGGCTTATATTTTGAAATGCAAGAGTGTGGTTTCCCTCCTCTTGTCACAGTTGATGTTGATGCGAGTGATGTTTAAATCCGACAGAGGTTTATTTGAATTCACTTGCTACGAATGAGCAGTGTAGTGTTCTAAGTATTTTAAATCATTTTTTACTGTTGGCTATAAAGCTGTCTGGTTTGGTTCCAGTGAACATGTGGGTCAAAGACCACAACTTGAGCAAAAGCCTCAAGAAAAAACACGAAAAAATTCAGAAATCCATCAGAAGATGAGAAGGTGAGGACTGCATTACAAGGCTTCATTCAACAAAGGCTTTACTGCTCGTCTCTACAGGACATTCAGAACACTTGTCAAGGCAACAGTTCTTTTCAAAAACACAAACAGGAACACAGGATGGGTCGTTTGTGTCCGTGAAAGCATAAACGCTCCACGTTTGAATGTACTGTTTGTATAGAGCGTTATTTTCTTAAGCTTTTTGTTGTTGCAGCATTTACAACCCAGTGAATGATCCAACAAACTCCTGTTCTCATTATTGTAGGAAAAAACGTGCACGTGTTCAGGTCACAGGATGGTCCACTGTTTTTTGTTGTTGTTGTTGTTGTTGTATGTTTGTTTTTTTGTTTTTTCCAACTTGTCTTTTTGGACCTGCAGAACATGTTTTCTAACTTTTGACATGCTGAGTATTTTTACCCCAAACAGTCAGTCCTGAACATTAAGTCCATGACTCCTGAATGTAAATTTTCCTAATATGATGTTTGGAAGAATTTTCAATCTAGATGTAATAAATACAGAAGAATATGCAATATTTGTTTTCTTTGTTTTGATCTAGTGATAAATTTGGAGGTTATGGCATGAGAACAGTTTCAGCAGTTTTTCTCATGTTGTCCGACGGGAAAAATAATTGCCCAACGATTGGACAGATTGATAGAATTTGATCATCCTGAATTTTCTCATTTAATTACTTGTGCAGAGGACCTCATTTCATTCATAATATAAGCATGTAAGTAATACCAGGGAGGGCCTGTATATACTGCATGTGGGAAATGGGTGCTGTAGTTTTATTGATACTTATAGTCAGGATTTTTTAATCAATATGGCTGTATTTAATGCCTTACATCATTTATTTGGGTTTTCAATTAGGGAAATATCCTTCTTTAAAAGGAGAAATTATGACAGATGAATCCTTAATCTTTTACTTAAAGGTAAAAGGGGACTTGACAGTGAAATGTTACTCTGTTTGTATCAATGAATGTGAATAAGGTCAGTTAGGGTGTTGTAATGGTGGAATATATATATAAAAAAAAAAAAATCTGTTTTCATTAAAATTTTTCTCACAATAATGTGTATTATTTTATTCACCTACAAAAAGAAACTAGGAGTTGCACACTGAAAAACTCAATGTAATTTGATGAAAATTGGCTAAAATATAAACAGCACATTAAAACAAATGTGTGGAGCTGTCTGACTGTGCACAAATGAGCCATGAACCTTTTCTCCACAAGCCTGGATGACTTGTTTCATTAGTTTTCCTTGTGTGACATTTGGCCAGCCGGTTCGGTTTGGTTGGAAACCAGCTACGTTAATGACACCGAGAAAGTACATGACAGCTCGCCACAGCTTGTCTGTGTTGCACTTTTCGACTGCAGGCTATGTGTCTCCACTCCCACTCACTGTTGGCATTGATGGTGCAGTACAACAAAAGGGACAACTCTTTCCGTCATTGCGGAAAATCCGACAAATTCACACCCTTTCCCACGATAAAGAAGCTATTGTTGCTTACAATCTGTTTGAAGGCCTTTAGCAAACACCCTTTGACTGCTTTCTGTCTCATTTAACAAGCTTGCATTTCTTCTTTTGCACTAGTTTTCACAGTTTTCAACTTTCCAGTGTCCGCTCTCAACACATGGGCTTAATGACTTCACTTTAATGACTTGCATCCTTCCTGTAGGTAGCTGCTCTGTAATTATGTTAAAAAAAAAAAAAAAAACAGAAGTCATAGAAATTAGTAGCCGCAGACAATCTGGCCTCAGTGGTTTATAACTTAAATGTAATGTGTGATTTTCTGTGTTGAGGCAATGTGCCACCGTCAGAATTGTGCATTATCTCAGTCAGTTTGGATCGGAGTTCATCGGGATGCTGCGGCTCTCAGTCGATGACTCCTGTTGATCCTGCTCTCACAGCAGTCTGGCCACGATACAGGAGGTGGGAGGAGAAGAGGAGGTGGTGATGGTGGTGGGGGGGGCTATAGCTGTGGTGCCTCCAGATGCTCACTGATTGTTCCCGGTGATTGTGCTGCTAGTAACGGCGACCCCCCTCCACTGTGCGCAGATGGAGCTGTCAGCTCCATTATGGGTATGAGATGATTAAAACTGCAGTCAGTAAAGCCGCTGCTGATAACTTGGGTCTTGTTAGACGGTCTGAGAGTCACAAGGTTAAATGTTACAGGTAGACACAGTAGAGCTTTACATAACTTCCTGAATCGACACATTCACTGTCTGTTTGAAGTAAAAGAAGTCATCCGGTGTAGCAGCCAGAAGCTGTTTAAAATAAATAGATCCATCTGGCAACAGTTCACATCACGTTATCAGGTTTGTGAAGGGAGTGGAGGGTTAAATGAATGAAGCGAATAAGTAAGGGTGTAGAGCAAAGTGAGCGCATATAAAATGTATGTTAAGTGTCTCAGGAATCTATTTTTTAAAGGAGCGAGTTCAGTGCACATTGTAATGCAGCAGTGTGACCTGTGGTAGACCCGTAGAGGCGTACAATACAGCCTCTTCAACATTTGAGAGACACACACAGAGACAGAGAGAAACCACTTTTCCCAACGGTTACCATGGCAATCCAATAAATTTGCCATTACTCCCTGTATTGACTCTCAATAAAGTGGGTAAAAATGAATCTCCTTTTCTCGAGCGTTAAATCTGGACTTAAACGCTGATGCCTGGTGACAGGCGTGCAGAGTCAAAGCCCCTTTCCCTGATTTACAGAAAACTCAGCCAAGAGGAGATGAAGGGGCCAGACTGAGCAGATGCTGCTTCACTTTCTGTCTCTCCGCTGCTCAGCTCTTTCTTTATGGCTTGACACATCTGCCTGAAGGAAGACAAGTGCAGATGTTGACTGAGACGCTGCTTTGGATACAGGAGATTGTTCTGTCAATCAGAAGGATTAGGGCGGGAATTTTCAAAGGGACCCCCTTTCTTCAAACTCATTTGATATTGTTTTTTTGTAAGCTTTTGAGAGCCTGTAAGTCATGTTAAAAAATGAGAAGAAAGGCAGAGAGGATGATAAAGTACGTGGAGGAACTGGACTCGATGCTGTTGCAGGTGCGTGGTATGTCTCCCAGCCCATTTGCCTGCTGAACAATTCAGCCAGGCTTTGTTTGGGAAAAAAATACCTCCTGTCACCAACATGACAGTACACAGACTTCATGATGGTTTATTAAAGCTGCCTTAGTAGCAATGCCATTTTACACCCACCTGGAAATTGCAGTCGTTTCCATTTGCCTGTTGTTAACAGGATGAGCGACTGCGTGTTCCTCGATGTTCCTTTTATACAAATTGGCACACGAGACAGGTGCATCTTCCTGTAAGGGAGGCCATTATTGTAGCAATAGTCTTTGATGACCCCCCTTTTTTGGGGGCCATTCTAGCATTTTTCCATCCAGTATGACTTAATTATGCAGCGATGCCTTTGACATTGAGAGAAAAGGCATGCGGAGTAATAGTTTCTGATATATCCATCTGCACCTTTCCCCTCCTCTCTCTCTGTCCCGCTCCTCCATGGCCCCCTCTCTCAACACCCTCCTCTTCAATAAGTGCTTCAGATTGCTTGGTGACTCAGTGGAAATCAGGTTAGATTGACACTTTGACACCAACATTAATTGGCAATTCCTAACTATCAGCAGGCCGCCTTTTACGGAAGTTCCCCTCCTCAACCTGTCCTGCTCAGGGGCCCGGGGGGTAAAAGAAACGATCGCAGAGGGGTCCTGCAGCATATTAGCATGTAATGAATATGCTTGTATAAATGTGCTGCGTGTTGTATAGGAGTGAGGAGGCTCAACCTCTGTATGCTGCAGCTCCGTTTTACAAATGAGGGGCCTTTCCCACATTTTTCAGGAGCTTTTAAGCCACCACTGCGTAGGCGTATAGGCACCATTAGCCCTAAATGGCTCTTTGTTATGAATGCCTGATTTGGCTTACTGCTACATAC
>JAPXVT010000002.1:5993284-6005652 GCA_029823135.1 Acanthurus reversus | reverse complement strand
AGACTGCCCTTGTGCTCTGACGAATTATTTTTTCATGTCATGTCAATAGTTCTTGGTTTGTATAAATGAAGCAGATTCCCTTTGTTTACTTTTTGGATCTGAATTGTACATTCCAGTTGTTACTCTACAATAGCTGTAGTATAACTGTACTGTACAGTTATAGTACAATGCTATAAGTTTAAAAGGCTGGAATAAAGGCTTGGAATACTTGTACAGTATTTCCCTACATGTTTGCATTGTTCTATGAGTGGTGTCTGAGACATTAACAAAAAAAAAAAAAATAAAAAAAATTGACAGACAGTTCCTAACTCCTTACATGCACACAAACACGTCATCAATGAAACAATAAATGTTTATTTCCCCAAGCAGCCGGTTAGTTTTTCCATTTAACCAACTTCTAATCAGAGGCATCTCACTCGCTCTCTTGTGTCTTCTCTCTCTGTCTCCGGGTTGCCGTATTCTTTCTGTCTCGCCCTCGCTTGCTCTCTCACGCTGTCTGGCTGTTTTTGGGATCACCTGAAGATACAGTTCTCCTCTCCTGTTGATGAATCGGCATGGGCAGAATGAGTCCTCCTCTGTGCCTCCGAAAGCCAGGCTCTGTCCTCGGGGAAGCCTGGCAGGCTGCATTAGCATGAGGCCAGTTGGATCGGTCTGCACTGACAGTGACAGGCCTGGAGCCCCCCTCGCTCCTCATACATTAAATAGAATTATGCAGCCCTGCCTGCACAGACGGGCCTGATCAATGAGGTGGACGCCACATGCCAACAGCTGCCAGGAAGATACTTTAGCATGGTGAGATTAATCCCTGCTGCAAACCTGCACCCGTCAAAGACTCTGCCACCACCCAGCCCAGACAGCGCAGTCAAAGTTGATTAGCTCTTTGGTTGTTTCGTGTGGAGTGGAGGGACCGGGCCACGTCTGACTGGCAGATGAGACAGATGCAGGCAGAGCTGAGAGGACTACCAAACTATCCTGCTCAAATTAAGATCACACATTTCTGCTGCCTCCTGAAACTTAATGGTTCTCTTTGTTGTAAGTGTGCTGGAAAAACAGCATTACTTTTCCTGCCTTGTGCCTTAAAGAAGACTTCTTTGAAAGGAAGTGACAGCAATGCTGGCTACCAATCAGTTTGGAATGTTCATGAAAATGTTTTGACACACTCCAGCTCACAGCTTCCTCATGCTTCTTTCCTTGATCACAGCTGATCAGGATTCCCTCCAGAGCACACTTGATCAACCTTGTTCAATCGTTCAGCAACATGATAAAGAAAATCCAAATGTTGTGCCTCAGCAGGCTTAGTAGCCACAGGTGACTGCCAATTTCTCAGTCACGCCTGTACCTAAAGCAATAGCTGCAGTGCTGGGGGTTCAGAGAATGAAATCAACTAACCTCTGAGCCTTATCCCATGTCCTGTTGTGATTGTAGCTCCCTCATCCAGAATACCAAACGTTCTTTGCCTTCAGAGTACATACAGAACTATCCAGGTCTGAGAAGTGGGTTAGCTACACAGAAATCAGGTGGCTTGTGCTCTCTAGTAGGTAGTCAAAGACAGTTGGTGTCCTGCAGCAGTGTGTCTTTGCAGAATGGAATCATTTTTGACCAGTCTGGTTTGCAGTCGCAGACTGCTTCTTTACTTGACTGCACCTCTGCACAGAGCAAACAAGGGCCAGGTGTTCCTCCTTCGAGAAGTCATTCATATCATTAAAAGTGATAACTTATCAACAGACAGTACTAACTGTCGCTGTGCACTGTCACTGGAGACAGTAAAGTTGGTCCAGTCCTCCACTCTGCCCTCAGCACTCTGTGGGGAGAATATCATCTGTCTTTTCACCCCGTGACAGTGCTTTTCTAACATTGTTATCCTGACATCTATGACGGACCACAACTACGGACTCAAAAATTGGGTGTGACTGTAAGTGTGATTGGTTGTCTGTCTGTATATGTCTGCCTGATGATAGTCTTGCAGTCTGTGCAGGTTGTACCCTGAGTATGGCTTGCTGAGAGCTGGGATAAGCTTAAACACAGCCTCAGTGATAAATGTTTCTACTTTTTGTCTGTGTGCATCTGAAGCAGGAATCATATTTTCTTCTTTAATACAAAGAATATACGATCAACGTGTAGTTACTCTGCTAAGATGATTTTCTGAGGTGAGAGCTGCACTGTGTTAAATCAGCATGAAGACTGCAGCCTGCCCCTTATTCCTGTTTCAGCCCTAAAACAGACGCAAATAATCTAATAAGATCTAATAAAGCTAATAATCATTACGTTACCACCTTAAATGCTGAACCAACCAACACACCTACCTTGGTTCACAGACTCTCTTTCAAAATAAAGAAACCCATATACCTTAACCATATTTTTGTTTTTTGCCTTTAATGCTTGTTTTTGTGTTGAAACACAACCAAACACAAAAGAAATGAATTCATCATCAATGTCTCCTGGTCCATAGTGGCCTCAGATCAGAAATGATTTATCTGTCATTCAGGAGAGTACAGATCAACAATATGGATTTTGTTTAAATTTAAGGACAGGAAGGGTTGAACACCAACTACTCTGAATTTCTCTGAACATTTGCACTGCAGGAGGTGGATGGATGGATTGGTTGGACGAAACACAGCTGAGACTGGACGTTCTCTTGTTCTATGTGTTGTTAAATTTCGGCCAGAAAAACACTTAAAGCTGGAATAAGCAGTTTGTTTTTTGGCGTCATCAGGCAAATATTCCATTAAAACCTTTCAGCGTATTGTAATCAGGTGGTCTGAAAGAACACTAGCCAACTGCACCTCTCCTTGGTTTTGTATTTAGAGAGTGTGTTTGTCCCTGTTGGCTGCTCTACACTGTGCTTTTTTGTGACACGAGCTGACTGGCTGGTCAAGCGACGTACTGTTCAAAAACTGGCCTCTGGCAACAGCAGTGTCTGCAGGTAACACCGTCAACCGACTTAAGTCGAGCTGAGATAAACCAGTTTACTCCACTAAAACTTTCCCTGAAACTGTTTTGTCTCGTTGTTAATCTTTGGTATAAACTAGTCTTAAAAGAGAGAGCGACAACAAACCCTAACCCCTAACCCAAAGTTCCCTTGTTTGACCAGTTCTGGATTTTTTGGTTTCAAGAAAAGCCAAGACGATAGCAGAATATTAAACTCAAATCCAAGCTTCAAATTGCACCTTGAAAAACCTAAAGGTGACATCACAGTCGCTACTTCAATCTTTTTCTAAACTCTGCGATTAGACCTTAATCCTCCATCTCAGACCACAGAGACATTTTATAGCCCTGATAATGAGCTAAAAAAGGACAAGGAGCACCAGAATATTACGCAGCACTTATGGTCAAATGCCATGCTCTAAAAACACACTCATCCTTAGCAGACTCATAATGCATTGTTAAATCTGCAAATGGGAAAACATTTTTGGGTGACAGACTAACTTAATGTCCGTCACTTAGAGAGGCAGTGAGATGCCAAAGGGTAAAAGAGAGAGACAGAGACAGAGAGAGAGAGAGAGAGAGTTTGGACGTCTACCATTCCTTCAACAAACTTAAAACTAGAGGCGGCCGCAGGAAAGCATAAAACTGACAATTTAATTCTTCTTGCAAGAAGAAGAAACACTCCACAACAGGTTAAAACTCAGGGCCCAGAGTTGCCAGAGGTGATTTGGGGTGATGTCATCCCGCTAAAATAGCTCCTCATTAGCACCTCTGAAGCAGGTCGTATGATTAATCGTCACCAAAGATTTACAATCCAATTAGAGAGTGTCTGGGTGTGGGACAAATGACTCACCTTTGAGGGAAACACATCAATGAAAAGACCCAAATGGACTTTTTGGGCAATTTTGGTGCCTGTGGCTGACTGATGCTGCAGTGGATGTGGGCGTCTCTGGGGATGTTTGTCAGATCCAGAGGCCATCATTCAGCACGCTGGGTGGCCTGTCATCAAAAACATGGCAAGTCAGTAGATTCGCAGTTTATTCTTGACATCAAACACTTTGTTGAAGTGATTTTACATTCCATTCTGTCAGAAACCGGCAACAAGAAATTGGGTCTTAGGGCCCATTTGTGAGTGTGTGTGCACACATGTGCCTGCAAATGCATTTCTCTGGGAATGACTAATTTAGGAGCAACTGCTCCTCTGCTCTCCAGCCTTGCCTAAAGTTTTAATCCCCACATTTTCATGGCTAAACATAGATCAGCCTCCACACATCCACACTGGATATCGACTGACTCGAGGAATATAAATGCTTGTTTTGACTGCATGTTGAAAATGTTGATTAAACATGCATGAGTCTTCTTTTTCTGTCTCTGCGGCGGGCTCTTAAACACTACCTGTATATGATACAACAAGATACTTCAGTATATGCAGAAGTTCCCAACTGAAGTGAAACAACCTCCATTTTTTTTTTTTTTTTTTATCCGCGTTGGGGCTGAGCCACGCTGTGTTCCAAAGAGTGATTCAATTCCTTGCAAATGGGCTTCTCCAAGAGCTTCTTTGCTGAGTTTAAGGAGGGAACTCACAGATGCGGAACGGATGCAATAACCGCCGACTCGCTGGCTGATAGAATAGCTTTATCACACACTACTTGCACTGTTGAGCTGCGGTATTCTATCTTGCTGGCATTTTCACATACAGAAATGTACGAATGCACACAAAAGCGATAATAATAAAAGGCAGACATCTAACAAAATATATTGATTTCCATTTAATGGAAGGTGCCATATATAACATTTTGGCCACATTACAGTCTGACAGAGCACAAATTAGTGTTGTGTGCTTTCTGCACTTGGTTTGATGTCTGGTTTAAATCACGCCATGGGAGTTCAGCAACATATGGTAGCGTGATGAATGTTAACTGAAAGACATGAAATTGTTCTCATAACAGGAGCTGAACTCAGTCAGACACGCACGGTAAAAGCCAGAATTCCTAACCACTAGAACATATGAGACCTGGATATTGTTAACACTGTGTTATTGTGACCCATCAATTAAGATTGGGACAAACGATTTAGGGCAGATTTGACCTCATTTATATCACCACACACAAATAAAATAATTAATTTTGAGTAATGTTGCTGTAATTTGTGGTAAAATGTTACACATAGCACCTTTAAGAAGGAAATGAGCTGTTTGTGTGTGTGTGTGTGTGTGTGTGGCTGATAATAGAAGCTAGTGGCATTTTTGCATTGGGGGCCTGTTAATGTCAGATACAGAACAATAATGTTGTTGAGCTTAAGTTAGTAGCAAACTCAGCTTTGTCGATGTCATAAAATGTTTGCAGTTTTTCATCATATGGTGATGCAATTTATTCTCTAGACATTTTTTTTTTTGGTAGTGTAGGAGTGTGTGGATTTGTCTTTGTGCTTGATTTCACAAGTGAGGCCTGACAGCCAGGGCCCCAGATGCATTCCCATTGGCTAATTTGACTGGCCCAAGGGTGGTCACTGTGCAGGTCTTGCTAGTTGCTAGCTGATTTCTTTGCTAACAAGGGACAGATATGTAATTATTTTTTAAATTTATTAACTTAAAGCATTCATAATGATCGTGTAGAGCATGGGTATTCAATTAAAACTGGAAAAGGTCCCGTTATTAAAATTTCCTTCCATCAAAGGTCCGAACCTAACAGTGTCTAAATTGCATCCAATAGGCTACACCTCTTTCTATTAAATAAAATCAATGTTTATATCATTTATATTTGAATTTTCAATTTTTAAACAGCATATTAAGGTTAACATTTGTCCACCCATTTACTTGAAAACATTCTGTTTTCTGTATCAACTCTCGTTACTCTCAAGCAAACCAGTCTTCTCATTCCCACATCTCTCTTCCAGAATACAATGGATTTGATTTACTTATTTGAGTAACACTGTTACGCACAGTAAATGATTGCCGTATTAACTGAATTAGCTGTGCCTTCGATTTGTAGCTCTGACAGTCAGAAAAAAAAAGCTCCGTGAAGATTATTACATGTTTCTCATTCATTCAAATTGGTTATGGGACCAGACAGAACCGTCACTCGGTCTGTGCCCGGACCACGGTCCCGCACTTGGGGTTGCCTGGTGTAGATGGACTGTTGGATCTTTATAACAAGTTCATTGAAAAGTTTGCATACATAAAGGACTGCCAAGCCTCATCTCTCTTCTAGAAGTGAACCTCATTGGTGAGTCTAATTTATTTTTATTTCTAAGTATTAAGCATTGACTGTTGATTGCTGTA
This sequence comes from Acanthurus reversus, assembly GCA_029823135.1. Classification (NCBI taxonomy): domain Eukaryota; kingdom Metazoa; phylum Chordata; class Actinopteri; order Acanthuriformes; family Acanthuridae; genus Acanthurus; species Acanthurus reversus. Next base: position 5,999,447 of record JAPXVT010000002.1, on the reverse strand, counting down.
TTTAGGGGCTAGTTTGAGCATGACACACAGGTATGACTTGTTTTTAAGTTTAATTGATTATGTAGTTTGTACTCAACCTTACGTAGGCTTCCTGAGGGAGCTGTTCACTTTTCTGTGGTGTATAAATGGCTGTTTTATTGAAGTACATTGTGTGTGGCAGCCTAATATATTGGCTTTCATGCACTGGCTGTGTGCCATTCACGGCAAGAGTTGTGTTGTCCTCATGTTGGTGTTGTTTCAATCTTGAGTAGCCAATTTGATGTTGGGAGATATTTAATACTATACTTTAGTGGTGCTGTTGGTATGATATGTTGTCAGATCTCCATTGTTCGTGTGATTTGAGATGGCATTATTCAGTTGGAATTTTGTCACCAGAGGTGCTGTGATCCTCTCTCTCAATTTTGCAGTTTATTTGTCGTGCAGGTATGGTCCAGTGTAGTATATGGCATGTTTGGAGGCTTCATATTAAAATCCCCACTGATAGTAGCTGACACTGGCTGCATTTTAACAGATGCTTGGATGGAAAATTACCCTCAGGTGAATATAGCAGAAACAAAAGAATTGATTATCAACTCTTCCAGCACTCACAGCCCAGCCACAACCTGATCTGCATCAAAAATGAAACTGTTAAGACGGTTATCTGCCTCCAATAGGAACAAACTCACGCATCGCAAACAGTTTCTCCAAAATTATTGGCTTCCCCTGCCCCCAACCTTTCTGACCTCAACAGTAAAGCCATCACACGAAGAGCATGCACCATAACACTTGACCCCAGGCACCCCTTCTACTCATTCTTCACACTGCTCCCATCTGGTCGCAGATACAGATCCCTGGCACACTTTGGCAGGAGCTTTGTTCCCTCTGCCTTAGCACTTCTCAACAAAGCCCTCCAGTAGTAGTAGTATGTATCATATAAATATGTGGGTTTTTGTGGGGTATATATGTAGACGTGTAGGTCTATGTGGGGTATGTGTGCAGATCAGGGATGCAAGTGTATGTGTGTTGTGTGTATATGTGGCATGGATATGTATCTCTTTACGGACACTGGCAACAAATTTTGTTGTAAAGGACAATAAAGGGGGCACTATGCAACACTCAGCTGTTCCTGTTCTTGCCTGCCTGCTTTTCACTATTAACGCTTGAAGAGCAAAAGTCCTGAGATTTGACCGAGAATACAAGCAAGCTGACTTCAGTGCACAACACACACAGTTAACGGTATTCACTTAATAATTTTACTCAGTAATTTAAATAGTTGTTCCCTTGGTTAAAAAAAGTATATTTTTAATCTTCACTTTTTATCCTAGAATGTTTTATTCACCATAGAAATTGAGCATGTAATTGCCTACTAAATAATTTGCTGATACCGGCTGATACACACACCAGCATTGTCAAATATATGTTTATATGTGAGTAAGGGAAGTACAAGCACTGTTTTTCACAGATCTGGCTCATAATCAGAGTTTTAAAGCATTTGCTCAGTTAAAAAAAATGATGATACGTAATGCAATGTGCTGTATTTTCAAGCTGTATTTCATGACTGGTAATCATTTGTATTCAAGATTCAATACTTTATTGCCATGTCGACATAGTCGATTGGAATTTGTTTCAGTGAGTTTCCTGCACTTACGAAAGAAACACCCACTCCAATACATAACAGGTTAAAATAAATACATAAAAAATAAGAAAATCCAGACCATTAAAGGGAATAAAATAATAAACACAGAGGCACCTGTGGCGAGATTAGCAGCAATATCAGCAATCCACATATAAAGTGCATAATCCATGTTAAAAAAGTGCACAACAAAAATGAATAATAGATAAATTAATACTGCACATAAAACACTGTTGTCCAGCCCCTTGATTGAAACCTATCATGTTGCTGAAAATGCTAGTTCCTGACTGTTGAGGAGATGGACAGTTTAGGGGTATGTACTGTTCTGAAATCTGGTTGTTCTGTTGGTTGTCTGTTGTATAAATCAGAGAGCAAGGAGAAAGGCAGCAGAATCTAGACAGAAAACAAACATGGTTAAACTGTTTAATCAGTTCTTAACTGTGTGTCTGACATAAAGATGATGATGATAATGGTGATGATGATGATGATTAAACTGTTTACAAAAGTACAGAAACTCATAGAAACAGCTAAGAATTTAAGGAATAAAGACACACCTGCTCGAGTGTTTTAAAAAAGTATGAATAACTGCCATGTCAAAAAGTAGTTTGTTCAACTGTTTTGTGGCCTCGGTTTATGATGGTGTTCAACTGCGCTAATTTGCAGGGTAGTTCATTTTTTGTCCTCCCCCAGTCATAGAACTCACAGATCACTAATGTACATTGGACTATAAAGTGGAGCCACTTAATGTTGTGAAGGGTAATTTTCATTCAGAAGTGTCTTATCTTGCCTCCTAAATGATGCTAAAAGCTCCTGACAAAGAGTTTCCTCTTAAGAGCCATTTAGGTAGCCGCTGTGAGCAGCTTTTAGTAAAGAAGTGAGAAAACTCCTAATCCAAGGGAATGTGTTGGGTTGACTCCGTTGCTATGGATAAAAAAATGTCTACAGTGGTTGGTTAACAGGTGACCAGATGGATGGATGGATGGACAGACAGAGACAGACAGACAGATAGATAGATAGATAGATAGATAGATAGATAATGGGGATGTAACAGTATCATCAATTTTGCGATAACAAAAGTCTCTGGATACCGTCATGGATATGTGACGGTATCAAACTATATGTCTTCCGGGTAAAAGGTGCAGTTTTGTTTCAGTTGCAGTGGAGTAGAAGAAAAGGAGCTGGAGACTATAGAGACCATCAGCCATTACAGCTCTTCCCTTTCCTAGGAAGGAAAACAACCCACAAGAGAAGGAAGAATCATTTAGTGTAAACAAGACAGTGGCAGGCTTCAGTGAAGGAGATTGCATGTACGAACCATTCTCTCTAACTTAAGTGTCGAGGTAAGCTCAGATGTGTTACAGAAATAAAGAAAAAGGCCGACTGGTGTTTACTTTCACTTTCTATTTGGTGGTAGTGCACCACTGTGGAGAGAGGGAAAAAAAAGTCCGGTGGAGAGAGGCCGGCTGAACTGCGGACATTTGTATGGAAAAACTCATTGTCTCAGCAGACAAAAACAGTCAGCTCATGTATCACATCACAATTAATGTGATAATTATCTGAACATGCTTTTAAAGGAAACAAAGCAATATAAGTGAAAAACAATTACAAACAAATCAGATATTCATGAGTGGTGTTTTTTCCAAGTCCTAACTTGTCTTGTTTTGAAAAATATCACAATAAATATCATGGACATGTTACTGAGGTATTATTGTGTCAGGAGTTTTTTTAATATCGTTATTTCCCTAATAGATGGATAGACAAAACAAAGTAGAATTTCACAGAGAGTAAAAGGTTTTTTTTTCTTTAATTACAAAGCATGTAGCAGTGAACCTGTCAGTTAACATTCACCGACACTCAAAAACTACCTTGTTCATAAAGCCTTTGAATGACCAGGTATGATACTGGGTCACTGTCCCAAGTGTGCATGGATGACTTCAGTTTAATGGATATTAAATGATCATTCATAGAAGGTGGGACTCAGCAAACAAGGACACATCCAGATTTGATTTTGAAGGCTGAAAATGCAGTTATTCAGTCTCTGCAACAGCAGATATATTATTCATTTACAGAAGAATGAAAAACTTCTTTTTGACATTCCCACTGTTTTCTCTCTACAGGGAGGAAGAGCTCGACTCAAAACTGACTACTTGATCATTTCTGACACACCCTACTGCTCCTGTTGTCCCACCACAGTCAGGTTTAGTCACGTTCATGGTGAGTCACTAAAATACCAAAAGAGCTCTGGCTAGGAAGAAAGTGAGAATTTGTCAGGATGCACTTGATAAGAATGCCACATTTTTTTCCCACTTCACAGGTGCAAAGTCCCAGGGTGCATCATACGCACCACAGATATAGAGCCTTCTATGTATGTTCACATCTGTAAGGAAACATACTGTTCCTATACAAAATCTGTTAGGAGTGTTAGTAGTGAAATAATCAGTCTTCAATCATCAGAGTCAAAGTAGAAAAAAATCATCACCTAGTTGTGCAAACAGGCTGCAGGGTTCAACATATAATAGAGACCAAAAAGACAGACACAAACAACATCAACAGGCCTCATTCATCAAACATTCTTGAGAAGAAGTTTCTTCTAAAAACCAACTTACAAAGTTTCTTAGAAAAACATTTCAATGCTGATATATTTGTGAAAAAAATATTATTTTATTGGTATCTTTACATTATTTTCATTATTTTGCAAAGCATTATTTCTTTTCCAAATAAACATTACATTAACAATTAAAGCCAAATCTATTTTGTTTAGGTCATCCAACATTTAGAGATTGATTAAACTATTCTGAGGCCCAAAGCAGACCTATGTCAGCTGCTCACACATTGGCACATTTACTACTGCTGCAAGATGCCGCAGCTCATGTCTTAAGGATGTAGCACATCTTCCAAGACCATGTAGATGTATTTGCAGGGTGTCGAGTTCCTCTTGGGACACTTTAGGAGACGGAGAGCTGTCCGTCTGTCATGTCTGTCATGTCTGTCATGTCTGTCATGGAGCTTTGAGAGGTTGAAAGCCAGCAATATGCAGCCATACCTGACAGTCTAATCCTGTATGACCACACATGCACATGTAGCTCCATTGTAGTGTAAGCTGGCACTTTTGGCATATCAAAGGCATCCATCAGACACACAGTCTTGTGAGTCATGGTTGGAATTAATACACACAATACATAAAATTCCCTCATACAGAAGAACAGGTCCCATTGATCACAGAAATTAAATCTATTGTTTGTCCACCAAACATCATTGGTGCAAAAGATAATACATGTGTGCGTTAAGTCACCCTCTCCATTTCCGTTCCCATATCTAGATCCTGATGTTCAGCTCATGTGTGATACCTAGAATCACCTTCTGAATGTTGTCTCCTGCAGGATGTGCACACAACTCCTACACTTTACAAACACTTCTGTGAATATGTGCCACAGAACACAGAAAAGTATGTGGTACTTTTCCTTGAGTAGTTATTAATTCCAGCAACAGCGAGCTTCTTTTCTTTTCACTTGTTTTTTGGAGATCTAGGATTTACCCTGGCTCCCCTGATTAATGACACCATCAGTCAGCTGCACACATCTACTTTTGCACCATTAGCATCTTAAAAGGACTTGGGATGTGTTTGCACACAGCAGGTGGCAAGTTGCTTGACAAACTGGAGAAGGTGCGTATAAAGAGAGCAGCTGAGAAATTGCCGTGTATTTCTGCAAAAACAGAGCCTGCAGAGTACCTTAACATCACATCATAATATTTTTGCATTTTATAATCTTCTGGCATCTTTTCATCATTTTAGGTTTGTAGGATAATCATGAACTGCTGTTTCTTGCACAACAGTTCATTTGCATCATTGTTTAGTTTGACAGCAATCATTTGCTTGTTTGCGGGAAAAGGCGTTAAAGTCTTTTTAAATATTACACAGCAGTTAATTATGGATTACAACTAAATCTCAAAGTGAAAACATATCAGTTTCAGTTGCTTTAGCATCTCAATTTCTTGATGTCGTAGAGACTGACTAATATTGAGACTTTGTGGGTGCGTCTCAAGTCTCTTAAATTCGCATCCACGTTTCCCTCACTTGTGTCCTTTTCTTGCATCTTAATCCCATCGACTGTGGATGCATGGAGAGATGCAAGGAAACCAAAGTGAGGAGAGAGGAAATGAGGAAAGACGCTTTGAAAGAAATAAGACGTCCTTTCTTCGGCGGCGTCACGTGAAGCAACGTCCCTTTATGATGACACAGAGCAGCTGGATTTGCCGCAGAAAGTGGCTGGAGTGTTTCCCCACTACTGCTGTCTTCTGTATTTTTTCTTATTCAAGCCAGGTGATTTGGAAATAACTGCCCATTCATGTATTTCCACAAGCACTACAAATTCTATGTAGAGCCCCTCTCCTGTTTTTCCAATCTTCACTAATTCCCGATATGACTTTTTTTTAATGTATTATCACACTCAGATTATCTATGCGCTAAATATTGCTCTCTGGACTCCTTCACATTAGTACATCTACATTAGTTCAATGCAAAGAAAAAAATGAATGTGGGCCACTTAAACT
>JAPXVT010000002.1:5953641-5964157 GCA_029823135.1 Acanthurus reversus | reverse complement strand
GAAAGGGTAGATGAAGAGGGAGGGAGAAAGAAATACAAAGAAAGAAAAGAGAGGGAGACAAAGAGGAGATGAAGGTAAAGGGTGAGGACAGAGATAATGGGGAGGAGAGACGGAGAGATTAGGTGAGAATGCAGAGGGAACATCCTGGAGGGGAAGGAAAGAGATGGAAAGATAGAGGCAAAATTATGTGAACCAGCAGTAACTCAGCCAAGGTATTCTATCAAACCCCCCGCACAACACTAAAGTGTGTGAGTGTGTGTACATGTGCCTGTTTGTTTCAGTTTGTTTGAAGTTGGTATTAATTTCTGGATATTTAAGATCCTCAGAGGGAAAACTCTACTGACTCTGGGGAAATCCTGACTTTTAATTGAGTGCCACAAGCAGGTCAGAGTTTTCACTTACCCTGTGAAATACCTTTTATCTCATCATTAGCAGATGAAACATTATTCATTTGTGGTTTTTGGCACATAACCTATGTTTTGCACAGGATGAATTGGAGTAACTTTGGTGATAACTTTACTTATCATCAGAAAATTAAATGCAATTAGCAGGTCAAAATTTCCATTCTTGCAATATTTTGGTTTGTGACCATTTACCTGCAAAACTAATGACTTTCCCATCAGTCTCAGCCTTTCTTTAACTCTAGAGCTTATTAGCAAATGGCAGCATGTTAACAGAAGACGGTGAAAATGATACATGTACTTTTCTCAAAGCCCTGCTGTGCCTAAGGACAGCCTCATAAAACTGCTAGCATGACTGTGTACTCGTACTCTTGTTAAATCTGAGAAACAAACACCAAACCTGGCTTGTGACATCTAACTGTTGGTTGGTCCATCTGTATTCTTATTTGATAATGTGGTTAAGTGCTTCGGCTTGCTGTCACTCTGCAGCCCTCTATTCAGTAATGCACCACTGACACACATACACAATTGCCATCTTATTAATACTAGAAATGCAACTAAGGGCGCACTCACACTAGTCAGCCCATATCTTGTCTAAGCACATTTGTCCGCCAAAGTCAAATTTGTTTGACTAGTGTGAGCGCTCCAAACCGTGCCCAAGCACGGCACGCTTTGTCGGCTCTGGCACTTTTGGAAGAGGTGGGCTTTGGCACAGCACGTATGCACATGCACAAGCACAGGCGCGGCGTACCGACATCACTGTGACTGTTTGTGGAGGATTCACTTTAAATGCAGGCAGACAACAGCATGCAAAGTCCGGATAAAGAGTGGCCGCGACCATCTTTTCGATTGCTGATACCAGAGAACAATGGAACAATGTCATGACAAGCTGAAAAAAATGATGGCTCAATATTTGAAAGTACAGGTCACACTCAGGTAGCTCAAGTGTGCTCCAGGCCAGTCAGACTCGAGCAATGTGTGTGCAGGCCAGTGGGGGAGAGAGGATGTGGGGCAGTCATGCTTCAGCACGGTATGGGGCAACTGGGCCAAGTTTGAGTGAACCCTAACTCACTACGTTCATTTTTCTATGAATTATATCCAGATACATACAAAAAATTACACCCTAATCATTACTAACAGATAATATCAAAGGAAAGTTCAAGTAGAAAGATTGGGATGGCACTGGCATCACCACAGCACCAGTGCTGCCTGTGTGGACACCAAAAGTGTGCAAGCTGCATTAGTTCGGTGAGTTACATGCACTGCCATTATTGTAAGGCTGACAGCAGAAGCCCAATAGCTGCAAGTCTCTCTGCAGTGAAAAGAAAAATATTTTTATCTTGTTAAAATTCCTTCCATCTCTTACACTTTTTGCTGTAAGAATGGCTTTATCTGTTTTAAAGATATGAGTAAAAACAGCATGAGCAGCAAATGTGAAATAGCCATTCGTTTAAGTTTTGTGCACCACATATAAAGCTTGGCTCTGTGCATGTAATCCCTGACTTCTGGAGGGCAGTGAGTGTTTCAGGTCATGGTTCTCTCCCACACAGTTCCCCCATGCATGTGAGGGCAGGCATTCAGTGGCATAACTCACTCTGCTTGAATGACTGTCCACATCCCTCTCTAGCTTTACTGACCCATTGAAAAAACCCAAAGGACGGCCCCTTCTGCTGCCAACGCCAGCCACACGCTAAGCCCCCATCTATCACCCTTGGCCTTTTTTAGAGATTTTTCTGCTCTTTCCGTCTCCATGCCTCCCTGTCTGGTTGTCCATGAGTTCCCTAGGCAGTGGCAGGTGCACTTGGGGGGCTATGGATGGTCTTTGCCAGGAGCTTGAATGAAGCCTTTATAGAGTGGCTTTCAATGTCCCCCCTGTTTCTCCCTGTGCTATCATAGGAAAACCACTATCATCACTGTTATGATCTACAGCCCTACAATCGTGGTTTCTCTCCGCCAGACGATTGGCTTAAGACCTCCTGGGGGGTTGTGATGCTCCATTTCAATCAGGCTCATGAATCAACCCCCCCACCCCGTCCACCTCCTGCCACACATGCACACACTCACCAAACAGACAGAAATTGCGTGTAACTTCAAGGCAGCCAGGCTCTGGTGACAGAGAACAAGATAGACACAGGAGTCTGACACCCCAGCTTTCAGTGGAATTACTGCAGAATTAAGCTGGTGAGCTGAGAGAAGAGGAAAAATGAGTCAGCACAGCCTGTCATTGTCACTAGTCTAGCATAACACCAGGGCCGCTGTAAACCCAGACATGCCAGTTAGCTCTTTAAAAATCTGCCACATTTTATCTAAACAAGCATGTTATGCAACTATCACCGATTGCTATGCAACAGTGATCCAACCTATTTTCAGCTCATGGAAGCTTTTACATTTGATGTCAGTGTCTTTACAGGCAGAGTCGTCTGATGCACAGGATATAATGCCTTTACCTTATGTGGTTTGTGGTGCACTTTTGCAAGAACAGGACCGTTAGGATGAGCAGGTAGAGTTGGCAGACACAGGGATGAATGTTGGTTACTGGCCAGAATACACTGGATGTGTTTTGCTCTGACATTTACAATATGTATCGGAGCCAACACACTACCTTTTGATTGAATGTTTGTTTTGCCTACTGGGTGCAGACAAAAATAATCCGCTCACTAAACAGAACACTGAGTGACTGACTGAATTTGAATGATTCTGCCTGTTTTTACCCTTGAAAGCATCATGGCTGCAGGGATAGTTATGCCTGTCAGTCCTTCCACCAATTCTGTCCAAACTGAAATCTAACTGAGCAGCTATTGAATGAATATCCATAAAATGGATCCCAGAGGATCGAGCTACTGATTGTCCCCTGACTTTGGGTTTTTCTCATATCTAGTGAAATATTTCAACATATACTATTTTTTTTTCACAAAATGTGTCACAGACATTCATGGTTCTCAAATTATGAATCATATCAATTAATCTAGTGTCCCCAACAGAACAGAAATTCATCAAAATATCGATTACTTTGTTCAATACAACACTGCACATCAAAGATCTTCCTCAGCAGTACTCTGTGTTTAATGCTAATTAGCAAATAATAGTAGCCTGAGGTCAGAACAGAGACTCCGCCCACTCCACTGAGTGGACTTGATTCTCTTGGTCTGGCATTGCCTTCACTTTGGCAGATTGTGAGAGGGAGGGGATTAGATTTTCCCTAACCCTTCCTCATTGGTTATTGCCTATTCAAATTTAATCCACGATAACAGTCATTACATTGCCAGATGGGCATTCACCTACTGTGGAGTGTGTGTGGAGAGAAGTCTGGCTAAGCAAGACCATCAAATTCCAAAAATGTCTCCAAAAGCTGTTTAATAATCAAATAGATGTTGTTATATTGCGTTGTGATTGAGATTCTGATCCACCATGCATTGTGGAAAGAGACAAATAAACATTGTTCACTTGAAATCACATCACATTCGCATCGTGAGTACACAAAGGACCTACTTCCTGCTTCTTGCTGCCATGGACAGACGCATCTCTCGACAGCAGAGCTGCATGAAGCATCAGATGAGACAGATGGATAGCGGCTTCTTTTCGACATATAGGCTGAATTTGGCATTGTTTAAAACTCATAGGAAAGACACTGGTCCTGCAACATGGCTTCGTCGACTGAAATGTTGGATATTTCTTGACAGACAGCTGGGTCCTCCTTGTGGCTCTCTGCCCCCGGCGCTCATTGGATAATCGCTTTTTCAGCCGTGAGAATTACAGTTTCACAGCACAATGCCACGCCAAGAGAATCAAGTTCACTCAGTGGAGTGGGCCGAGTCCCTGGTCTGGGCCCAGGCTAAAACGGTAGCATGCTAACACACAAAAGTAAGATGATGAGCATAGCATAGCAAATGTGATAGAAAATAGAAAAAATCATTAGCACTGTCCTTTTGTCTTAGGATAGTGACAAAGCAATTCAAAGAACAGCTTGCAACAAGCACTTTTTATTAAGTTTTTATGATGAAAAATAAATCTTCTGTCTTCTTCCACCTGGCTTTGGAAGGAATCCTCCTGCCTATTAAGGGCTGTTGATCAGACTGGTTGTAGTTAGCCTGTAATAGATGGTGATAGACAGCTTGTTCATTCAGTCACCTGCCAAAGTGAAGACCTGTTTCAAACAGTGTCCAAGGACGCCTTTCTACATGACTCTGTGTAAAAAAGCATTTGGCCTGTCAAGTTAGAGAGATGTGATTAAATTTAGCTGATTTAAGCACTTGGCAAGTGCCAGATTGTTTTATTTGTTTTAATCATTTCTGCCTCAGTTGCTGTTCTTACAAGCATCCCATAATCCTAACCATATCCATCTATGTTTTGCTTGTATCATTTTTTTGGCCTCAACTCTGTGACACTTTCACAGAGTAAATCAGGAAACCTCCTTTGCTTTTTTTTCTCATTTGTTTGTGCATTGACAACACTGTGTGGGCTAAGCCATTTGTTTGATTCCCTCTAACTGAATTCTATGACAGTTTGTCCTGAGGGTTGTGATGAGACAAACCGATTATTGACTACTGACAAATGAACAGTCATTTGTATTTGGCCATTACAGAGCAGAATTAAATTGCCAGAAGCAAGGACTCAAATGAAATGGAAAGCATAATGGCAACATGTTGTTTTGGGATCCGGTAATGTTTCTGTAATGTGCACTGGCTCCAGTTAGAAGTCGCGGTCAGCTGGATCAACCTTCACTGATGCACCTGAGTGCTTCTGCCTTTGCAAGTTTCAGGTCATAAACTATCGATTGTTGCAATCAATAAAACTCTACTAGAGAAAATCGTAAAAATCCCTTGTGTCTTTTAATACCTTTGATTTCTGTACTGCAAAACACTGGATTAAGCCTAATGTGAGTTATTATTCAAGGGAGATGGTCTAAACAACTTACCTTTCTCTTTTCCTCTGCTTCCTGTTTTATTTTAATTGTGAACGTTGATGGAGCCCATGATCTAAGAGATGCTGCACCACACACTGAAAATTTGCACAATTTCTTCTCAGTTCCCTATATTTGATTTGGCGTGCAGATTACCCCTTTAAATCCATTTCAATTAGAGCCAGGCTTTATTTATGTTAAAGATTTAAAGGGTTTCTTTTCACATAGTTACAAAACACATAATGACATCACGCACTCAGCTGCAACTTCATAAGTCCAACCAGTTAAAAGTAATGCAATTTAAAAGCATAAAAACACCTTTAAAAGCATTTCTCACTTATCTGTACTTGCACCTAGCCATACAGATATTTCTGGTTTCATTTTATTTTGAAATTATTTCAAATGAAATTGATTAGAAATAGTTTGTGGTCAATGACTTTTAGAAATCTTTACAGCAACCATTCCCTGGTCTGGATAGTCCACAGAACTCAAAGTGAACAGTTTTTATAGAGCTACTTTCCAAAAAAATGTAGAAGGCTCACAACAACGATGTCTAATTTTAAGTGATACAAAAAGGAAGAATGGTGGCGTTAGCAGCTAATGTTACCTCCAAAGCAAACTGACTCCAAACTCCATATCACTAAAAACACAACTTATTTACAAGGACATAAGCTTTTATAGAGGTGCTGAAAATCACCACATTCAGACAAAAATAAATCAGTGTAAACAACAAAGTTGGCAGCATTTCTTTAAGACTTATCTTGCTTGGGAGATGGCCAAAAAGTTAGCCACACTTCTTATGTTGAATTTTATTAGAATTAGAGCCACGCAGACACAAGTCTGAGTTCTGGGTGCTGGGAGTGCAAGTAGGTGTTGCAATCGTTTTTGGTAAAGTAGGAGGACTAGTCAAATAGAGGGTTTGTCACAGCTGATTTCAGTCACAGCCAATCAAGATCAGCTCCTCTCATTCCCTTTAAGACTGCTGTGATGCAATGTATTGTCAATATATTATGGCTTAAAGGCCTTTGCAGATAGGATGTGGTGCACGCCACACTTGCCACTGGGCAAGAGATCTGCGGGTAAGTTAAATTTTGCACTACCCTCTCGCTTTGCTCAACTCGGTGGAACACAACAAAGAAAATGAACGGTGCAGACATCAGAGGGGTGGATCTTAAGAGAGGACAGAGAGAGGACAGATGCTGCCAGTCAAACTTTATGAAGGAGAAAACTGACATACTCAAAAGGGAGGTTCAGGCACGTCATGGCCAAATTTACTGTACTAGAGTAAGCCTCCATGGGCTAATGAAGTCAAACTGGTTTAGTAAGAGGTAGCTAATATTATAGAAGAATTCAGTTGGCAGAGAGCGGCTGCTTCATCATGACATGTTAACTGCCTTATTCACATCCAATTCAATAGACAAGAACCAGCTTAACAGTTTATATGATTAACTGAAATAGAGGGTTGCATTCAAAAACTATTGTTTTATGTAAGTGGGATGAAACAGAGGACATCCACCAAACCTGCTTGTGGGATTTTGGACAGGTCTGTTCACATGTGCTCTTACCTATTTAGCCCACGAAAATAGCACTCCATCAGCTAAGCTGCATGTAGGCCTTTTAGTCACAGCCAATGGGCTGGTGGAGGTGCAAGTGCAAGTTAATCACAAAAATGATCCCAAAATTGTAGGTCAATGCATCTTTACCAATACACCCTTTGTTGCACTGCTTCGCTCGGCTCACCACACGTCAGTCCACGAAAAAAGCAAATTGGCGCAGGTGTGGAAAAAAGCTTGCATGGTACAAAATAACACACCTTGACCTGAGCTTAGACCAGCTTTGCGCTGGTATGAAAATAAGCTCCTAATTTTAGGATCAAGTATGAGTCAACAATGATTACCTCTATTTACAAACCATAAAAACTTTACATGCAAAATCATTCTCAAACACTTTAGAAAATTGCAAATCTTAATTAGCCGAAGCCCAAAAGCAGCTTTGAATGGTAATGTAACACTATTAATGTTCCTGCATCATTTTAGTTTGGACTGTGAACAATGTGTCTTCATAAGGATCAAATCATCTAAGAGGCTGACATGCACTTCAAGTTTATAAGGGTGCAAAGAAGAGTGCTTCATTACATTTTTTTTTTAATTTTCTACCTTTCAGCTGCAATGTACTTTTCCATGATACTGTATTGACAGGGCTGAGTGGTCGGAGCAGGACAAACACTCATCCTGTGTTGCTGCTCTGAGAGCACAAGGGAAGCTTTAATCCAGCAAGGTGCTTCCAAAGTTGCTTCCTCATTCACTTAGAAATGAGCGTTCCCCTTCAGCCTTCATTGTATATTCATGAAGGTCCTTTAACCATATGCAGGGACCACTTCACGTTCCATTCTCATTGCCAATGCCGTCATAAAGCAAAAAGCCCTTAGAAGGGCAATTTGTTAATTATTAATTGACCCGTCCTCTTATGACCCATGCACTTTGTAGTGATGATGAAGATATGCTTTTAAGAGCCCCTGCATCCCCCCCTCACATCCACAGCACGCTTTACATTCAAGACCTCACAGAAGAAACAATGCAAGCTAAAGCCAAATTGCAGAGTTGCCCTTTGCAACAAGCGGGGGTAGGAAAATATATTGAGTTGAACTTTCTGGGAACAAATGCCCCCCACCCACCCACAGTGATTCACAATAATCTTTTATCAAACATGCAGTGACATTGCCCTCTATCAAATTGGTTCCCCATCAGCCATCGCTCCAGTGCTGGGGGTTTTTAGCGTTGGCACTAGCACTCAATCCCCGGGTGCTTCTGTGGATTTCCCGAATTCACTGATCCTGCCAAAGACTCCATTGCCTTATTAAAGTGCAGTCACAGTGGCAGTGCTGTGGCAAGGTGGGATGCGGAGGCCTGAGGGAGGAAAATGAGGAGCTGGTGACAAGCAAATTCATTACACCACTTTTCTTGATGGTGTTGTAAAATGGAGTGTGAGATGCGGCACAAAGGTCACCACTCACATGTTTTTGTTGTTTGGAAAGGATCTGAATGAGCGAGGAAGCTGGGGCGATGCCTTGACCCTTCACTTGATTACGGCAGTCGTATTGATTTTTCACAGAGATTCGTGTTGTGTTTGCTGGGACAGGCTATGTGACAAGCACCCTAATGGTGAGGTTTTGTGTCTTGCATTCAAAGTCTAATTTTGCAAATGGGTTTTCAGAGAAAAAAATCAGAGAAAAAGGAAAATAAGAAAAAAATTAATAATTGCTCTCTCCTTATTTTGCTTATGAGTCACAAAACTGTGCTTTATGTTATGGTACAAAGGGATCAGTGGATGCAGTGGAGGAGCAACACTCTCTCAGCTTTGAAATGCAGATATCCTCTGTTGTTTGGGCATCTCTTGAAAGAAACTCTAAGTAAATCGAACAATCAAGGTTAATTCAAGTTTAGGTGCAGCACACGCTAAGACTACCAGAGGAGGCAAGGGGTTATTAAAAATCTCTGGCACTGTGTACATTACAGTGCTTTAATATTGTTCCAAAGGTGCCGCGCTTGTCACCACTTTCCAAATATCAGTGCCAGGTGGAAGCCTTTACTGCTTAGTCTACAGCACAATGCTGACTCTTGTTTCATAAGATGAAAGTTAAGTCGAGAACAAATTGTCAATGACTACGTTTACATGGACACCAATATTCCGATATTAACCAGATTAAGACAATACTGTAAATAAGACACTGCCATGTAAACAACATTTTCTGATTACCTTACTCGAAATGAGGTCATAGTCAGAGTAAGCAATAATCGAATTAAGACATGAAATATTCAAGTTTTAGTCTCATTATTGTACACATGTATACACCTTAATCACACTATGCCATCCTATAAGAGTTTTCACAGCATTTTGCGACAGCGACACATAGCAGCGACTATGCTCTGTAACATGCAAACAGGAATATGAATGGATTGTTCTATAAGCAACTCATGTAAACACCCTAATCAAAATATTGTCCTGTTTAGAATAAGATCAATAGTTGGATTATTGCAGTCCATGTAAACATAGTCAATGTCCCTGATTTTATCTTCGTTAGATAAATGGCATAAGGTATGGGTATTATTTAGTGTTTCTTTTATATTTAATATTCATGACTGTAAAAGCAATTAAGTTAGACTTTATTTGCTTCAGCCCTCTATGTTGTGTGGTTTCCTTTAACTACCCAGTAAAATATAAGACTCAAAAATGATTGGTTCCACAGTATCAAATGTTCAGTGTTCATGTTTCCGAGCAGCGCTTATGGGTCTCAGGGCAGTGCTTATTTCTCCCAAGGGTAGAATCTGTCACCACTTGCACTAAATGTAACACAGTAACTCATACAGCAGAGTGTTGTGTAACAGAATTGATCTTATAATGCTTTTCCTGCAACCGCTGGAATCATATAGCGAGCTCAGTAATGTACATAGAGTCGCTGTCACAGTGTATTAACTGGGGGTTTATACTTACCGCTGGAGCCATGACATCCTGAGCTTGAAAAATCGTCTATTATGAAACAATGTAAATGGCGCCATGAGTTGCTTTCCGTTAGCATGACATCAACTAGAGTACACAGGGATTTTTTTCTCATGTCACGTTTTGTTTTGATCAGTGAATTATTAGCAAAGCGATGTAGTATATCAACTTAGCAGAGCATAACACACAACTACTGCTACTCTGTAATGTAGGAAAATTGTTCTGAAATTTGCAAGATTGCATAGAGAACAGCCTGCAGACTGATCATTTAGTTACATAATTGGAAAGGGAGGAAGAAATTTAATTTCACAGTCTACTTGATTCTTTACATAAACAGAGAAGCAATGTGTTAAACAGAGTTCTCACTAAAAACACAGAGGGCTTCTCAAGGGTTAAATAAAATGCCCCTGCAATGCACAATGCAGCGTAACTTTAATACACAAGCTATTAAGACTATGTAGAAAGTACAGTATGTGCTGTACTGCCATATTCATTCTGCAATGGATTAAACTGCTCCAGCTCTGGCCCAAACTTCTCATTATAAAACAAACAAATGTTGACAGTTTGAACACACAGCAAAATATATATAACCAAGGGACTCATTACCCACGTTAAGATACTTAATTGATCCCACAGTGATGAAAACGATTGGTTGTACTCCTTCTGCTTTAACTCCTTGCACATAAAGTGCAAGCAGAGCAAAATCAAGTAATTACCA
>JAPXVT010000002.1:5755821-5779490 GCA_029823135.1 Acanthurus reversus | reverse complement strand
ACTTTCCCCTTCAAATGCAGCCGATAACATAAGTTATTTGTAGTTTGATTTTTGATTTGTCTAAGTTTGGCTACCTTAATCACGGAGAATTCATAAGCACAACAGCATACAAGAGAAAACACTCAGCGGGGTGCAGCTTCTGTAAGGCAGCGCTTACTAAGACAGCTGGGAAAACATTAAACTTCTAATACCACCTGCCACCACGAAATCAGAGGAAAATTCTTTAAGGTCTCGGTCTTGACTCGGTCACGGCACATTCTGGTTTCAGACAAGTCTTGGTCTCAGGTTGTGTGGTCTTGACTACAACACTACATTTCAGTTTAAGCCTTTACTATAGGGATGCACGATAATTATCAGCCCGATATTGCAACATATGATGTCATTTATATCATATAAATAATGAAAATTTTGCCAATAAATAGAGCCAATAATACCAAGCCAAAACTGTTTTTATTGACTTGACTTGCATGGGTTTTCACTGACAGTTCAGCATGCTGTTGTTGCGCCAGTGATGCAAAACTACTGCCTCTGCAGAGTCTCGCAGTCGCGGTGGAGAAAAACAGATCTGTAAGTTGTGAAACAAAAAGTGCCCCCTGTTGCTCGTGCGATAAAGCAAATTAACTTCGCCTGCCGTTGTAGAAATCAATGCTGGAAGTCGACGAGAGTTTATTTCCAAAATGAACATAACCTGTCAAATTAATGACTCTGCCTGTAAAAAATTTATAAGTGAAATAAAATGCTCTGATCTGAATCTAATTTGAATGAAAAATGAAAGAAGCTCGTGCCCCTGTTCATCTCACCGCTGCTCCAAACAAATCATCCTTTGCTCGCTTGTTTAAACTAAATGTTATGCAAATGCACAGCTCACCTAAGTCACAGGGCTGAACACTCCTCCCTCGTTTCCCTCATTTTAGGTGATTGCAAATATGTAAACAAAATTTGTTTTCATGCATTTGAATATGATTAATTATCACAGAGTAATCCAGCTGCACTTGTAAAGACTTTTCAGACGAGATTAAGAATTTCAAAGTGACAACCATGATAGATGGGAGCATTCTGTAAGTGGTAGATTAAAGGTCACAGCGATGAACTGAGGAACTCACACGGCATCGTTTAAGTTGAGGCAGATGCAATCAAAGCTGTGCAGCAAATACATGAGCGCCTCAAACAGCAGAAATGATTATGGAAATGGGTATCTGCGCGCAGCTAAACATATGGCAGCGCCTAATGCCATATAACACTAGGGGCTGGGTTTAATCAAACTTCACCAATTAAAAATACAAATGATATGCAAACATCTGAAAGTCTGCAAGAGAAAATGAGGAGGATTGTTATTAATGATAGGGATGAAATCTATCTGCACTAATTCTCTAAATGTTTCCTCCACTGCTCTCCTTTCTGTAGATAAGACTGATCGTCATCACTGACTGGTTTTAACAAGTGCCACTTTAAAAAACAGGCCAAGTGGAGAAACGGCACTGTGCCAGAAGTAAATATAGATTACATAGGGGGTTTTTTGAAGTCTGGCATTTGTGTGCAAAAACTAATAAGAGATATTTTAATTTTTGCAGAGGTTAAGATCTGCAGTTTGTAGATTTGATCCATGGAAGTCCAGAGTCCATGTAAATATTAACACCACTACACTGCAACATTTACCAAGAGGTTCTTCACCGGCTCATTATCTTGTGACCCTGTTGTGGTAGAGCATCTGTATCAGATGAGTTTACGCACCATTTCATCAACGCCACCTTCCACATTCCACTGCAAATGTGTTCTTTTGAGTAGATTCACCACTGAATATCTTTTAACTCTCAAAATCCTGTAGAAGTGGGTGTTGTTGCAATGCTTTCAGACACAGTGATCCTGGAAAAGTTTATACTTGAAATCCTTTTGTTGTGCTATATAAGGTTTGGTTGGGTTTGCTTTGGTATTACTGTCTCTTGTTGAAGAAGAAGCCGAGGATATTTCAATCTTCATCCACCACTGCTAGTCACCTTCTATGGCACTAACTAGTTTTGTTACTCTGTCCCACAGTTGAGTTACAGCTGACTCTGGTACACAACCTCAATTTTAAAGTTGGGATACTGTGTCAAGGGCCGTCAAGATAAACAACAACAAATACAAATACACACATATCGTTTTAAATGTCATTCCAACTCAAGTGGATGACAGAGTCCACCCTACAACTATGACGACTATGGTGGACAATATCACCAGGATCACTTTCAGAGCGATTCAATGGACAACAGAAACACTGACAGCCAATCAAAATTATCGCACGTGAAGACGTGATGCTTCCCCCTTACGCCACAAGAGGGAATACAACCGAAGTGAGTGCGTCCGTCAGTAGCAAACATGGCTGGACCTGGACATATGTATTACAATGTTTATGTATTTTGCAGAAAAGAAATATAGGAAGCAAATTATAAATTACACTCAATCGTTATTCAAGTGTGCAACACGATCCATGCTTTTTCGTCCACACGTTCCACATGTTTGGATTAAACACAGTTCACAGTTATTTGGTGTTAAATGAAACCAATGTGTTTTCCACATTGGCAGACTGCTCTGACAAAGACCAAGGCCAAGATTAGACTCAACAACGGCAACGTTAAATATGTCGTCTTGTGTGACTCAGAGTGTTGGCCTGCTGTCAAAGCTGACATGGACAAAAACAATGCCTTCCACCATGGCTGCCTTAGAAAGCTCCACCACATCTTCTGGCCACAGAAAATCTCCAACAAAGAGCTGTACAACATATCTCTGGCTCCCGTAGTGTCACCTCTGCTGTAACGTGCCAGCATCTTAGAAAGCTCGGTCATGTGCTCAGAATGAAGCAAAACAGAACATCTAAGGTTGCTCTGTCATGGACTCCACTCGGACAGAAGCAGCCCCGGACGGCCCAAAAACAGCCGGCACAGAACAGTCCAGGCGCAGCTAAAGGAGATGACTCTGACTTGGGGCAAAGCCTCGAAAGTGGCTAAGAATCGAACCAAATGGTGTCGCCTTGTCGAGGCCTTATTTCCCACAGGGGAAGAAGAAGAGGCCTAAGTAAAGTAAGTAAAGTGCTCTGCACCACTGTTAACAGAACGTTATCACTCACCAGTGTAAATGCTCACATTTTTATTGTTATAGTTAGAGTTATAGTCACAGTTCTTGGTTTGGATGGCCCTTAACATATACAAAACAATGCAACCATTTGCAAACAACCCTGCAAATGAGGTGAAGTGTCCAAGCAATAACACCCAGTATACCATCGTGTTCAGGTCAAAAAGGGCAAAATGTCACATTCAGTATTATTTTATGTTTTACACAGCGTCTGAACTTGGAATTGGTTAACTTGTATTTTATCAAAAACAAACTGACACACAGACGCTGACGGCAAGCTGGTATTATTCCAGCATAGGAATTCTATAGGACTATTTTTATTCTACTTGTTTGTCCGCTTTCTTTATCACTTATCATTAAATTTATAAAACATCAAAAAATGGCCCTTAACATTCATTAAAGTCCAAATTAACATTTTCAGATCTTGTCCAACCTACATTCAAATACACAAAGACATTCAGTGTACTGTCAGAGATGACCAAAAAACCTGCAAATATGAATATCTACGAATTTGGAGGAGGAAATTTTTCGTCAATTTTGCTTCAAAATATAATAATAATAATAATAATATAATAAATTTGCAAAATTGATGCTGTTTTATTTATTCTGCTCTTGAGTTTTGCTGTGTATCTGATGGAAATAATGAAGCTATTGATATACAGTGGGGCTCAACAGAAGCCAAAGGGAGAATTTTTGTCTCAGAATGAAAATGATCTAATATTAGTATTTTGTACATTTTATCAGTAGTAGAAAACAAACAGTTCAAATTAATCTGATTATATGAGGCGTTTTGGATACTTTTTCGTTTGTTTGTTTTGCTTTTATTACATGAGGCTTTTTTGATACTTTTTTGTTTGTTTGTTTGTTTGTTTGTTTGTTTGTTTGTTTTGTTTTTACTGATTTGAACACATCCGAAAATCCATCATGGTCATAAAGAGGGAGTACACTGTATGTGTGATGAACTTGAGGACAGAAAGGAAACATTTGGTTGCCTTTATTCACACACTGATCTACATATGAGGCCACTGGGGGCTGCTTCAAAACGCAGCGCCCCAGTGTGGCTGGAGGAGACATCAGAGGTGCTGTCACTAAAAGAGGAGGAGGAGGAGGAGGAGGAGGAGGAGGCAGCATGCATGTTGCCATCAGCAGCCTGCAGCTGAGAATCTGAGACAAGATCCCAACTTAGTGACATCAAATGACAAAACATCCCTGTGTATGCAAGTATTGGCTTTAGTAAAATGTATTTTAAATATTTAGCAATGCTTACAATTTAGAAATGGTGTCAGCAATTATTTTGAAGTCCATATGACAAGATTTCATTAAAAGTTAACAAGTTCAAGAGGAAGAAAGGGAAAGGAAGCTGGCTAAGTGAGGTTTGAAAGGTGGGTGTATCTCCCCATTTATACACTATATCTTTTTTTGCCTCCATGAATGTGCAAGATTCCAATAAACATTTAAACAGGAGTCAGTATGGCCCCTTCTTAAGGGAAACTGTCGCCTGGGACAGAGTGTGTCGGCATGGAGTCATGGCTGTTTGTGAAGAATTTGGATCGCTTAATGACATGTGACTTGATTCAGGTGTCTGCCTCCATATCTGCACTGATGTCAGTATTACTGCAGCAGCAACACACACACACACACACACACACACACAAAGAATATCGAGCTCAATCATCCCTCCCTGAATGAACAGTGTTGTTATTCCATCAGCTGGTACAGTGTGCACGCAAACCAAATCCATTTAAAATCCTGCAATACTTTCACAAAAATACAGACTCACAGTATAGTATTGCATTTGCTTTATGGTCACACAGGTTAAGTGAATGTCGGTATATGGCTGGAAAAATACATTAGCTCTTGATCAAATCTTCCTGAATATTTTTGTGGCTTTCTCTGCACATTTATGAAGCATGCAGCAAGTGGAAATCAGCTGCCCATTGTGTGACAATTTAAATCGTCAGTGCACACTAATTTCTTTGTGTTGCTAAAAATGATCAACGATGCTCTTCTTGCCTGTTTTCAAGACTTTGTATGATATTTTGTTCCTCTCATGTCAGCATTACATTACCTTACTTATCCTTAGCGACTTACTGTAAGCTTTAATGTATGTGAACATCACCAAGTAAATCATAATATTTTCACTCTAAGCTCCCCGGCCCAGGCAAAGGTGAACCTGCCACTTGTCCATTATAGACATGACACGGGTATCCCCCCCCACACCCCCACCACCACCACCACCACCCTCCTCGGTCCCTCAGGAGAAGGTAGGGATGTAGGGTGTGGAGGGGGGGAGATGGAGGCAGAGGAGGGTGGGGGGGCTTTGAGAGGATTCTTTATGCAGCTCTGTGTATTGCTTTCATGTTGTCCAGCCGGTAACTAAGTTGGGTTGCCCGGGGCGATGGCTAATTCACACCCTCAGATCACGAGCATGAAATGAGAGAGCAGGGAGCGCTAAAGCCCTGAGGTTAATGATAGCTCCCTGGCACCGCACACCCAACACCCCTCCACATAAATCTGGCCAAATGGTTTCATTTTAGATGATCCCCAGAATCTCCTGCACACACTTAAGAGAGTGGAAGAAGCTAAACAGGACCCACCTGAGATAGAGGGGCTGATTTTAGGGAAGGTGAATAAATAGATGAAAGTAATCAGGCTGTGGCGTTTTGTTTTTTATTTATCTGGGGTTATTGTGAAGCTTTACAGCTGCCTTCTTACACACTCTTACTGCTGTAAGTGAAGGATGCAGGGTATTCTTTGTATTATCCTAATGCGAGCTGCATGAATGGACACAGCAGGCAGCCCACACACAAGCCATTTTGTCATGATGGAAGCCTTTTTTTCTACGCAGATCAGCAAAATAAAGAAATAAATATTAAAAGAAGAATACAACTGTGAAGGACTTTAAAAATCTTTTACTCCTCAGTCGAACAAGCTTGTGGATGAAGACCCCTCCCTCCCTCTCCACCACCACCACCACCCTTTTCCCCAAAACCCCTCTTTAAAGTTATTTCAAATTTCCCAGCAAGGCTTTAAGAAATCTGTTTGTTTGAGGGCAGCATTAGATGTGACCAGCGTTTTATTGTGACATAAAACCGCATTTCTTCCTTGGCAGATTAAAAATAAAATCGGTTAATAAGAAAAGCTGTCAGCAGCAGAAAATGGCTGACATAATCCGTTTATCCTCCAAGCAATAAAGATATTGGTCCTTGGGAGTCTATCTTTCCTCTTATGTTATTTCGCCCAAAACATTATCTTCTATGCATTCAGATGGATTAAGAAGTCATATGGGAGATAGAAAGAAAATGACAGATTTAAAAAAATATATATAATATCCCTTTCATTTCACATCACACACGTTCACAGGAGGGTACACACACGATACTGTGTTAAGTTAATGAATAAATAAAAAAAGAAAAACAGAGAGGAGGAAGAAAAGGAAACAGGTCACGAGCTGCTTTCCTGAAGTGTGATGGGGGAGATTACGGGCAACTCGAGGGGTCATCGGAGCAAAAGAGCAGAGAGGAACCAACCGCAGCTCGGATAAGATGGGAGCATCTTAGTCTGTACTCCACCAGGCCGACATGCAGATAAAGTCAAACAGAAATTAATTGTGGCTTTGCAGGAGTGGACGAAAGAACACAGGGCAACTGCTGCGAAGGAGAGGAGGCTCTAATGCGAAGAGTTTAACATCAGAAACATAAATTAGTGTAAGGCGACGATCAAGAGTCCCGCAGGCTTATCTCACCTAATGCTACATGGCATGAATCAGGCTCTTACATGAGACACAGAATTCAGTCACATTTCACGTATAATATTTCATAGTAAACCGAGGTATTTTGTGAACATGTAAGACAAGATTTGAAGCAGGTATTCACTGTGTGACTGTTGTCTTTAAACACACGGGCGGTGTTATCCCGCCTCAGAGGAAAACCAGGCTTCCACTGAGGTTTTTCCAGGGAGGCCGAATCTCCAGACGAGCTGCTCCTCGGAGACTCACATGACTGACAGATAAAGGGACAAGCAGAGCAAACGTGTGGTCAAAGATGTGAGGCCGGTCATGAAATGCTGATTTGGATCTGTGTGAGCCAGTGGGGGCCCACGCTGGGGCAAAATGGGAGGTGGGGGGGGGGGCAGGCAGGAGGGGCTGGAGCTGGTGAATAATGAAGGGGGTGGAGACGCCTCTGAGTGGCAGCCGACGTGTGCCGCAGTGTGAGGCTCTGAACTCAGACTCTGTTCTGTTTAATCATGTCGGTTTGGCTGGTAATGAAATTTGATTATGCCTCTAAAGGCAGCAAGGGAAGAGGGTGGGGGCGAGATATTAATATCTTTCGAGATTATGCATGAAACCCCGGTGTGTAATTTTCACCGTCTCCTTGTCCACCACCAAATTGTTAGTAGTTCATCATTAGCATGAAACTTTTGCATTTCCATTCGTCTTTCTGTGCGGGCTGTGAAGTGATTAATGCGGGCTTTGATTCATTAGTTTATCATCAATGTGGCTTTAACTGATCACTGCAGATCCATCATGCACTCCACGGGGCCCTGCAGTGTAGATAAACACTCAGCGTGCTCAGAAAGGCTATCTGCAGATCTGTTTTGGCTGCCTCTAAAGGGGGGCGGGGGCACATAACTCACAATGCCACCAGCCCCAGCCCACCGCACTCAATGAGCAGCCATTGTACGTCTTAGCCTGAGAACACCCAGCTATTAAAGTGTCATCACATTCATTAATAAAAATTTAAAAAAAAAAAAAAAAAGAAAGAAAAGAAAGAAAAACACCACTATACAGCAACCCCCCCAAAATATGCTGGGATAGAAAAAGTGGGCATGTAATTAAGTAGTCATGATCCGGTGAAGGAAATTCCACCGCAGGGCTTCATAATAATAATTGTCACTGAGTAGAACAGTGAAAGAATGGGAAACACTGGCTTATGAGGTTAGGAGCTATTTGCTGAGTCCTGCTGACTAATTAAGAACCACAGGCCTGATTTCCCCTCTGTAAGAAAATACCAAAGCAAAAGAAAGTTTACTAACGAACTCTTCAAGTGCTGCAGCTAAACGATCAAAAGCTGTGTTTTAATTTAAAGGATTGTGCTGTTTAACATCATCACATTCACTTCCTGAATGAGCGAACTTACAGGAGTCACCGATTGGACTTGAGCAGTTTGTAGGAATTACCTCTGCTGATCTGTTGTTTCATTGGTTGGTCGAAATGTTCTGGACCACCCAAAGTCTCATTAGTCGGACAATCTTTGGTGTTACCTCCATAAGGAGAAAGTTTCTTATATTGCTCTGGGATAAGGGGACATATCAAGACCTGACGTATTTAATTTTTTAGTGGAAGGCTTTAATGTGTTGGACATAACATTGATTATAAAGGATAATATTATTGAAATAGAATTTAATCCATAAATGTGTTTCTGTTGTAATATAATAGACAATTTTACAACAGAAAGTCAAAACACCCCTTTAATTTTAACAATTTTAATCTCACCCAACCTAATGAAGACTGTCAGGCTTACTGAACCTTTATTTGGCTCCAAACTAACTCACGTCAAATTAAAGAATAAGCACAAATCGTAACATCGGCATCCTACAAAAGAATGAGGTGGAAGTTTATTTGTTGCAATAAGTTGTCCGATTGTATGCAAGCTTATGGGAAAATGTCCCCAGTTTTCAACTGATTTATTATCGAAGTTTCCAAGCACGGTAGCTAGTGCTAACATGAGCCAATACTCATGCTAAGTTCTATGGTCATTTCCAGTTCCACAAAAACCAAGATGGCGACCGCCAAATTGCCAAAATCAAGGCTTCACGGTAATTTTGAGGTAATTTTGACTCCATATTGATCAGCTGTAATTGTTGCCACCATCAGAAAATGGCACTGTATGGCCTTGTCTGGTCTGATCAGTGCTACAGATCACTGCAATAAGATGTGCTTATTTCTTGGGAAGAAATGACTTTGTGCATAATTAGTCTTTTAATACTGCAACAGCTGATATGATCAAAAACAAAACTGCTCTCAGCTTTCTAATCTAATCCTCACCTCTTGGAAGACTGCATGGCCTCGGAAGACCTCCTTACAACTGTTACAGTCTCAAAGGAAACATGCATTTACAGGGCCCATCTTTTTTTTTACTAAAAACAAATCTAAACAGGACAAGTCAGCCTTTAGACTTCACTTAGACAAATTTAACCTTTGTGTTTCACTTGAGCAACAGAAAAAGATCTCGTTAAAAAAAATAATAATAATCATTTCATGCACCGTGCTGCTCAAATGCATCTTTTTATGGTGGAATGTTTTCTTGCATGGTTTTCAAAGCATGAGTTAGTTCATGCATTAATCAGTCCACCCTAAAATGCCAATATGACAACTTGAAGAGGATTTAAGGGGATTTTTTTTTTGTCACATATGCATATCTGAGATGGTGAAATGTCTTAACATCAACCATAAGTCATTAGTATTTTGACATACAGTTGCATGATGACATACACTTCAGTAAGAACTGTATAAGATAAAGACAATAACAGATAGCTGGCTTGGTTAAATGCAACAGGCACAAGAATAGTTAGTCAGCTCAGACTGGAAGAGGCTGACTGAGCAGAGTGGTTTTCTATAAATGAGCACAAGACTTTGAATTTATGATTGGCTTTATCCATATTATGTAATAAGGATCGAGTATAACCACCCTCAAATCAATCCAACTGCCAAAAACTGCTCTTTATTATGCATTTAAGAACCTAAATTAAAAAGTTTTTGATGATTTTGGTTCCCAGAGGCTTTAAGACAATCGTGCATGGCATCTTTGTAGCAACAGTTTGGTAAAAGCCATTTCCTGACTGAAAGGGCATGGTGATGCACTGAACTTGAGTGTCGTGACTTCACTTTGGTCATGTTCTTTGTTAATGTTAAAGTTTAGATAGTGTTTGATAGCAGGTGTTTTTAAGCCATCAAAAGCATAAAGAGTTAATATCAGGTTTTTGTGTCTGGCCAGAGAATAAAACCGACAGGGCCTCTTTCAAGACGCTCCATTTTGTGCCAGAGTTGAATAGACATACAGCTCCACAGCATTGTTCTCTCTGTGTCTCGCTCTGTTTTTCTCAGACTTACTGCACTGCTGCTGTCGCTCTCTCCACCTACATGTTTACAGCACACAGGAGCCTTTTGTTGGAGGCTGTTAAAAGCCATTCTGGGAAATACAGGAAATTGCTAACTGAAGCAAAACTTGACAATGCAGGTTGAGGGGAAACAGACGCAGGCAAAATGTAAATCACAACACGCCAGCTACTGGAACACAAGTTGGAAATCAGACAAATTTAATGTAGAACAATGTTTTTGTGTCATTCAAGGCTTCAGCTTCAAACAAGTAAAGAGGGTTGCAGACCCACAGGGCCCCCTCCAAGCACCAGTTTCAAAGCATATCAAAGGGTCTTGGTGATTTAAATTATTCTTGAAATTTCATGCCTTTTGCACCTTTAATATACAATACCTAGAACCCTGCATTATGACCAGATCTTGAGGCCATGTCTTGCAGAGGGCCTTTGTGTAAGAACATGTTTCTTACATTAGGTACTGGAGTTGCACAGGACAGTCTTCTGTTTGCATTGTGCTTAAAGGGAATGGTGACCAGGAGAGAGCTCACGGCATCTGCAGGATCAGTTAGGGAACAGGTCTGGTGCTTCTGCTGTTGGCACCATCTTTGGGTAGCATGTAAATGCAGGTCTGCAGATACAGCAAGCTCTTTTTGGTATGACTCGGACCCTCCATGTGAGCTTCAGATAGTGTGTGTGCAAGTGAACCCGGCTTCCATCACAGGAGTTACAGGCTGCAGGGAACAGTGAGGCTAAATAAATGGTGTCAGTGATGTATTTCGAAACAGCTTGGCCTGTCGAGGCTTCAGGACATTTTGATTTATTTCGAACAAACAGTGTGGAGGCACTTTACGGTTTTATCATTTTTTATCTTTATTTTTTTAACGTTTGAATCTCATTTCCCATTCACTACAATTGTCTGGGAGGTTCCTGCAATGCCTTTTTCCTTTGAAACTCCAGCAGTGTTTTGTGGCCTAAAAAACTTCACTAGAACTTGTAACGGCATGAGGGTGAGTAGATAATGACTGAGTTTTCATTTTTGGGTGAACTTTCCCTAAATAAGAGTGTGACAGGGAAATACGCAATACACAAAGTGTGGTAAGGCGAGGCAGGGAGCTAACAGAGCATTAGTTTGGATTTTGCCTTTTGGAAATTTTAGGCCATGATGTTAAAGCATCATGTAGCAAAGATTTAAACTCAGTCACCCTTTCTGAAATTGGTGGATAGTGGATGTATCTTTGTGGCCAAAGCCCAATGAGAAGACCAGAACTTGTGCATATTGTTAGATCTAATCTTGAAGCCAGACAGAGGCTGCTCACAATTCTTCAGAGAGTCTTCCACTGCACTGTGATTGCTAAATTAAGCGGTGAATACTGTGCTTTGTGGTGCACATGACTCCAGACCAAAACAGGTCATCCAGAGAACGAACAGATATCCGCATCATGCCATGCTAACTACTTCCCCAAAGTCTCATAATACAGTTACTGCACACACAGCATAGAAAATCTCTTTATACAGCAGATATATGGGTTTCTACCTTCTGAAGGAACTGGATTCATAGGCCTAGTTTGAAGACTCACTGTGAATGAAAAATAGGGTTGCGTGTTTGTTTTAAAAAAAACAAACAAACCCGTAAGTGCAAAAAATCTCAAAATGGAGTCACTGGCCTTTTTAGAAAAATATGATATTCTAATAAAATATTGGCATACAGCAAAATTATCACTTGCTAAATGAGTTTGTTTAAGCCAGGCCAACTATCACTAGGATATAAATATCACAGGAATATTAGAGAGCCAACTGAATGACTCACAAACACTTTTGTTTCTCACATTTTGCTGAGGTTTGGGTCTGAGCCAGTTTGCTGGTCATAATAGGAGCACTTTTGAATTATACAAATGTCATTAGCATATATTCCAAATTTCTACAAATAGTTTCCCACACACTTTGCATAGCTTTGTAGAATTACCCCCTATTACGAAATTGTTCCAGCCTCTGATATTTATCAGTGAATGTGACCTTTAATGATGTTTGCCGCTGTAATCCAGCAGTAGAGGAATCTGTGTGCGACCACGCTCAGCACTCACACACACACAGGAGTTCTCAATAATTCACTGTGCTCCCAGGAGACGTTGGCAGAGCAATGATCTACAGTGTGGCCCGTATTGGGAATAGCACTTAGACCTCATCCTAGATATTGTTTGTTTGGTGCATAGTCAATATGGTGGCAGCTCTATCTCTATGATTGATAAGGTCCTCAGTGTGGGCCTCAGCTTTCCATTAGAGAAGAATGCCTCCCACTGATTTATGCTGTCATGCAAGCAGCTCATTTCCTCATAATCCTTTGTTTTTTACCCATGTTTACAGTTTTGCTCCCTTCTCCTCGACCTGAAGCTCCTTTCAACAGTCCTCCTTGTTTCTTTTTCCATCCAGCATCCCCTCATTAAATGTTCCAAGAGTCTAGCTGCTGTGCTCTTGGGAGGCAGATTAAGTGTTGAATACACTTCTTCATTTCATTTATTTACTCACTTGTGCAGAGCATGCCTCACCGTGCTAGGTGGGTTTGTGTGGCGGTGTGCTGACACACACATTTCACTTGGCAGAAGGCCACGAGGGACACCAGCGAGCAGCTGTTCCTGGAGCAGTGGGTCCTCCTAGCAAGGCAGACAGAGCTAGCACTGCTAAAGTTTGTCTATGTGTGTGTGTGTGTGAGTGTGTATGTGTGTCTGCTCGGTAACTTTACAGCCAAGAGGCCATATGAACATTCTTACTTTTTTTAAAATTCTTATTATTATTATAACTGGATGGACTGTTGCTATCATTAGCAAATGCTGTCTTCTCAGCACTGAATTGTAATTACTTTACATGACATTTTGGGATCCACTTCCTGTAGAATCACTGCCTTTTTCCCTTTTTTTAAATTGAACAATCACTTGAGTGAATGGAATTGTGCAGTGACTGGAAAATCTTAAACTCTGTCCCCTGTAGCTCCTGCTGCTGTTGCAGTTCACTCTCTGTTTTCAACCAAACCAACATGGAAGCAAAAAGAAATTACAGCACCAATGGTAAATTGCTTGTATATTTAATTCTGTATGGATGGGAGAGTGCAGTGCACTGCAGGGAGCCAGGAAATGTAAATGTGTTTTAGTATCCTACTGATGCGTGTCCCTTCTTGACTAACTGAATCATTGTGCACATTTGTGATTGTAAATAATGTGCGGTCTTGCAAATAGTGAACTCCCAAGGAGAGGAAACTCTTCGCTCATGCAGCCAGTGTTAGTGGGCAAGAGGATGCCCGGCTAATTGAATTCTCCAGTCCAGTGGTGAAGATGGCTGCGCACAGCAGCCAAAGTGCTGCAAATACTTGACTCATGACAGAGGTCAATTAAAGACTGAAGGCCCACCAGTGGCCAAAAAGCTGACTGGAATTCATAAATATCACACATTCACACTGTTCTGCTGAATCTCAGAGGAGACACAGACCAGTATGAGATTACACATTAGAAGTTAGAGTTACTATTTGTTGCCTTTTTTAAACTCAGTAATAAGTAACATATTTGATAGGAGGAAAATATCTGAATTTGGTCTAATCAGTTGTGAGTTGTGATTGATAAGGTAAAAGGAGGTAAAAGTAAATTATAGAGAACATTGCATATAACGTTTTCAACATAGTCCCGTCCGGCATTACACTTACACCAGCAGTTGTGGAGTGTATGGATCTCTTCTTTGCAAAAGTCTCCACCCTTGACCTCTAGAAAGTGGTGCACAGCAGTGATCACCACTGTGGACTTGTGAGCTGGAGTGTTGTCACAGTGGACGCACAATCTTCTTGTCAGCTCCCCACGCCAACAGATCAAGAGACCAGCATAGGCCTCTGTAAGAGTGTGTATCTTTTGGTGGTAGTCCCTCTACATCCCACAAAACAGAGGTCATCACCTTGCCTACCAGTCTCACCAAGTCAGCCTTCTTGGTACCCAGAGACTCTGGGTGTGTCCTCTGTTTGATTTAACCTAAGTTTCATTCATGGGTACAAATTGCTAGAGATATCTTGTAGGATCTGCCTCAAAAATCAGAAGATTGTCTGTTGACATGTTGTGCTGAATCCTCTTCTCATCAGGCTCAGAGTGTTTAGGAACCCAGCGAACTGACACTTTAGTCATTTGGAGTTTGGAGTGGGTAACTGCATGGACACATTCATTAAAAGATGCCAGGCTCTGTGGCAATATATTATTGTTATTTGTCAATCTGCCAAGGCCATGCCATGGATCTTTCAATGTTGTTCTCTGTGGTGCCAGTGGGCAGCTTCCAGGACAAGGGTCATCTTCCTGGCTCTCTCTGCCACATTTAAATTCTGCATCCCACTTGTTCACCATCCTGTAAGAAGGGACACCCTCCCCGTGTCCTCATGGACCTCCTGGAGTGGTAAGCCCTTTAGACTGAGGCAGCAGATGACTGCATGGTGACAGATGTATCCATTTTCCCAGACTGTGCCCACTTGCAATTTTTAATTACCCAAAACAGAAATACCACAAAAGTTATTAACCTCAAATTTTCTGCATAATTACTTCAACATTCTGGCATTATATTTAACAGCTGATAGTCAGCTCATGGTTTACAAAGAATTAAGAGTCCGCAGCCTCACTAGCAGCTCTGTGTAGCTGTGCTGACAGTAGCCACAGTAACTCTGACCTAATTGATAAAATGCTGATATTTTGTAGAAAATACAAATAATGTTCACCATCTCAGTTTAGCATGTTAGTATGGGAACATTTGTTAATTAGCACTAAAAAAAAGTATGCAGTGACTGATTGGAAAATTTGACCTGATGGTGGCGCAAGAGTGAATTCTTGGATAAATAATTTTTTCTCTAGGGAAAATGTCTGTCCTGCACCAGGGCCAGCCTAATCTGTCAAGTAGTTGCTGAGATATTTCGTTCTGGACCAAGTCATGGATCCTGCAACCAACTGACAGACCGCCATCACAATCTCTTCACTGTCACTTTGAGGATAACACAAGATGACCGATAATCAGCAGCACTTATTAATGTGATGCCCAGTCTTTTTGCTTATGTAGCCATTATAGCAATATTTTCATGCTCAACTGGCTTTCAGTTGGAAATCGATGCAGTTGCTCAAGGAACTTTTTTCAATGGCAAACATTTCCTTGCAAGTTCTTCATAATTGGTTTGCCTCCAGCCTGACTTTTATAAAGGTGTCTTTTTTCCTTCAGGTGTCGGATACACTGTAAACTTTGAACACATTTTGAGACTGCACAGAGTACTTTGACTCTTTCACTGCCTGTGTGTGCTGTAATTGCAGAAAGGACCACTTTAATTTCCTGCACACAGTGCACAATGTGCACTGCAAATTATATTTTGTCTTATTGAATTTTCACATATTGTGCTCGAGCTCTTGTAATATTCCAGAGCTCATTTCTCCTTTTATAAAGTTTGGACTCTCATACCTTGAAATGGTGTGTAAAGAAGTTAATATCAAGCTCAATGCAAAATAAAAATGAGAGTGGTTGTTTATGACATTTCCCTTGTCACTGGAGGAGCCATTGCCCTCAGGTGGCGTGTTTGTATTACATAACAGACGATATAGAGCAGTGTGGGCTGAAGCTGGAAAGATTCGAGACAAGAAAGCAAGCAGTGGCTTTCTCCTGAGACTGGCAAGAGAAAACACAGAAATGCTCTTCATGATGCATTGAAACAGGTTGTTTGAATATCATATAATTGAAAGCAAAATATAGAGTAAGGACATGAAAATTTAATATTACTTTGGAATGTAAAACGGTATTGTGAAGTCTTACGTCAACTCCTTTTGGTATTTTCTGTGATAAATATATGCCAAAACGGCCCGTTAGGAGTCGCTAAGGCTGTATTTGCACTGCCTTGTCTTGATGCCCATTTCCAATTTGTTACTTGTATCAGATTTTTTTGATCCACTGCTTACATCTATTTTTCAAAGTGACTCAAATTCGATATCTGCATTTAACATTTGGTGAACATTTGAGCAGTTTTTTCATCAGCTCCTTGTTGTTCCATTACTTTTAACAGACGGTATAAAACTACTGCCAGACATGATTAAAATTGATCTGCTGTTAACAAATGCTGAAAATTAGCGTTATTTTGCTCAGCAAACTCATATTTAATGATTGAGACCAGTTAGCTAGCTAAGCTAAATGAACACTGTGTTTCCTGTGATTAGCCTACTTCAAAATAAAAGTTAAGTTGCGTTTCGCCATTAAAAAGCTTTTCATGTGAAGCTGCAGCTGCTGTGCCATCTCTTTGCACTTGACTTAAAAGACAGATAACTTTAGGCTCTTTAACGTTACCTTTGGTAACGATCGTTAGCTGTCTTTTAAGCCCCCATCCACTTTCACCGTTTCAATTATGTTTTTAGCAGAGAGCACAGAGAGTCTTTTGCATGTGTTTTCCTCATTAAAATGCAGAACTGTCACATTTTCAATGACGTGGGACTCACATTGGCAGGGAATACCGGATCTGTCCACATACAGTAGATTAAAGTTGAAATGGCACATATCAGATTCATATCTCACTTATTTTTACGTATGGATGAGGCCTGAACTTGATCTGAGAATATCAGATTCCTTGTGCTTTTCTTTACTGCTTACACATGCATGGTACAAATCCAATTTGTGCCACAGAGGAAAAAATCGGAATTGGGCCACTTGAGTCATGCAGAGTAAATACAGTCTCTATTTGCTCTCGAAACTTTTGAGCAATGCGAAACACACAAGACATTGTAATATTTCATTTGACAAAGCCCTTTTGAACTCAGCCGAGTTATTCTTTGCTCTGTCTCACCGAGACAATCAATAAAGGACAGGCTAAGAGGAGGAAAGTGTTCATGTTTTATTCACTCTCACAGACTGATATCAAGTCTTGTTGGAAAGCCCCCATCTTTGTCCCAGGGGCAAAGTGTTGTGGTGTGCTAATGGATTTTGCAACAAGGCCGCATCTCTGGGCGGCTTGAAGATGCAATTATGCCGGTAATGGTAGTGCCACTGCAAAGTGAATGCATCAGCAGAAGCGAAAATGATCATACACAAAACCCCAGCAGTGTGCAGCATGACAAGTTTAATTGTCTCCAACCCTAACATCAAATAACATTCTCCGTACGCTGAGACACACTGTATTGTTCTGATGACAAAGATCGATGATTATTTCAAGATTATTATCATTACTAAAATCAAAACTTGATGTTCTTTTGTTTATTATGACAAGGTGGTTGTGGAAGGAAATCATGTTTTACTCCACTAAAAAGCCAGAGCTCATGTTATGTCCCATCACCACTTGTTCCTTTGGGATAAATGTTGTGAGAGGGAAGTTTTTAATGTGTCATGATGATTCTCAGTACGTCCATTCTTTGTGCAGAGTGTACCCTAAGCTGGAAACACTTAAGACACAAGAGGTAAAAAGTTGGTAAATATTTCACTCAGGATTTTGGGCTTTGTATTCGAGCAGAACAGAGTGTACCAATTGTTCAATAATGCAGACAGCCATGTGGAGGTGATAATACACCAAAAGACAATAACAAACAGGAAATGACTGTCATGAAATTATCATTTCTGACCGGCTTTGATGCTGAGGTGCCGATCTCCTCTCCAAACATGTGTTCACATGATAAGCATAGTGCCAGGGAGGGAGCTCTACATACAGCAGAGCTCATAATCTGTCTGTAATGTTTCTTCTTCACTGAAGCTGCCATAATGAAGACAGAACCAATATGAAATGAGGTCAGTGAAAGGAGACTCATTTATGTCTTATTGGTTAAGAGATGATCTGTGTGTTTTTGTAAAAATGTGTGTAGAAAATCTCAGCTGCATCAGCTAGCATGTGTATCTATTACTCTCACAAGATTCTTTGCACATCTAGATGTTGCATCCAAGCCCATTTAATTTGTTTCTATATGGGCTAGCTCAGATAATAGGAACAGCCATTTTTATTCCAGAAATCACCAATAGTGCAATTGTTTTGAGCAACTACGTAAAGAAGGAACATTAACCTTTTCTGGGATGTTTCTAATTCACCTGAAATAAATTTGAAGGAAATACAATAATGTCTGCTGCTACAAAACCCCAAAATATCACCAAAGTACTTCAAATTTCACTGCAATTCAATCCATTGTTGTCAAGAAATCTTACTCTGAACCCAAAGTACCAACCTGCTGGTTGTGTCAGAAGAAAAGTCAATGAAAGCAAATCCCTCTTGTAGAGGTCAAGTTATTCCACTGAATAAGAGAAATCTGTGACCTGCTGGTGGCTCGACAGAAGAGGATTGCCACAAAAGGGAGCAGCCGTAACCAGAATAAGGTTGAATACTGCATTTCACAGTACAATAGCTTACAGCAGACTGAGTGCACTCAAACAAAGAGCAGCCAGGGTGTTGGATTGTCACAACTCAAAAAGCATGTACACAAGATGACTGCACCATTATGAAAAATATGTTTAGCCTATTTTCAAGACCACTCCTTGGCGAAGAAGATAATTTTATTGAGACTACAACCAAACTATCAGTGCTCAGTACTATTTGTAAAAAATGTAAAAATAAAGTTTATTCTAAGGAGGATAAACAAGTTGCCTCTTGGAAACTGTTCTATTAATGTTTGTGTGTGCAAGGTGTTTGAAAATGGATAGTTGAAGAATTACTCAGTCAGCTGTCAGAATCTAATGATGCATAAAGAAGAGGGTTTGAAGGCGGACACTTTTTGGACAATATCAGGTTTCAAATTTGCTTTTATTCAGTCTCACAGAAATGGGCCTCTTTTTTTGAACAAAAAATGGCGTTGGCACTGAATTGACATTAGGATTGACATTAAAAAAACATTTCCCTCTCAAGGCAGGCGTCCAGTCTCAGCCCTTAACATGGACTCTACAATTACTGTCAAGGCCACAGTCAGAGCAGTGACTAGTGCCTGAATGGAGCTGTTCTTGGTTGAATCTGTGAAGGAGAAGAGGCTGTCTGTAAAACAAGAGTCCCCACAATGCAAACACATGCTGTCGATGCAGTTTTCAAGTCTGTCGACTCCAACCTGGCTGAGCATGTAGGAAGTGGATGTTAAGTACAGGTGCCTGCTGTCCATTGCTTTAAGTTTATGTGGAGAAAACTTGACATCACTGCATTGCTTCTGAGCTTAACTAATTTGTGAGATTTTAGATCAAAAGTGACCTATAGATGTCGCTTTGCCGAGCTTTCTTCTGTCAAATGTACATTCTCAGGAAAATAGGATGAAGATACGACAGGCTCACTCAGCGGCAGGAGATCAGAAAATGTGCACACATCTTCAACAAGACTGAGTTAACCCCTCCGGATGAAGCTGTTGGGTGTGCCTTATTCAAATCGGACAGGATATAAGACTCTCGTAGGCAGAGAGGAGGAGGGCTCTGTCTGCATGAGTAATGCTTGGTGCAGTCAAAGTGGATGGACAGTGTTCACCAGATGTTGAGTTTCTGATGCTAAGACGTTGGCCACTTTACCTGCTCAGAGAATTCATCAGTGTTGGCATTGTTGCTTTTAATGTTCCCACTGTTGCAAATTAAAAAAATTCACTTCAGGGACTGCATGATGTCATCAGCAGCAACATGTCCCTCCTATGTAGCAGCAGAAGAAGAGCTAAATTAGAATTTTGGTTTGTGCTGCAAAAAATGACGCTAAATTTTCCTTGATTGCGTAAGTAAAACTTTCCAAAGTGTTGAGCCATTTATCATCTTCTTTATCTTCTGGGACACTACAGTATATGCATGATTTCTACATTAATAAAGCAATTGCTTTCAAATCATTTAGGTACATGATAAAAATCTGTTCAAACTTTTAAGTTTTTCACTTAGTAAAGTTACATTATTGGTGGCACAAAGACAAACATAAGCACAGATATGATGTGCACTGTGATGGATTGGTCTTTCATAGTTGTAGTGGAATGAACAGAAAACAATGGCCACATAGCCCTAACTTAACCTAACCCGAAAACATTTTATTGCGACGTCAAACTAATAGGGATAATTCCCACCAATACCTGTTAGGGGCTAAGTGGCTACGGGGCACACACTGGGATTTGATCAACCCAGGTGGCCTGCCTCAGGTGAGGGTGTCTTGTGCTCAAGAGGATGAAACACCTGGTGACCCTGAGGTGCACAACTGATGATGTGTCCTGAAATTTAGGTCTTTAGTGATAGTTAGGATTCTAACAACCTCTGACTCCAAATCAGCCTATTCCTAGCTCCTCTGGTACTCCAAACTCTACAGGGCCAGTACAGCTCATGGCACTGCGGGAACCTTGAGGGTTGCATACGGAGAAGTGTGAGTGCATTGACTGCCTCTCTCTATTAACAGTCCAGTCGCTGGATGAGGCTCGGAGAGTGTGCGGGATATAAATACATCAACCTAGCCCTAAGGAACAAGACAAGTTGCTAACTGAGTACTCAGTAATTTTAGAATTACTCAAAGTACAAGTACTTTTTTATTTTAATAATTGAAATTAACGATTATTGGTTAAATAATTAAATAATTGCCTTATTGTGAATTATAATTTTATAATTTAATATAATAATATTCAGCTTAAATTCCAGGTCATATATAGCAAGAGGAGTTAATATCATTATTATAACATCATAGATCAACATTGCACATGAAAAGTAATCATAAAATTAGCTTACTAACTACACTGTTACCTACAGTTTGTGCAACTTACTTCAATGAGGTGACATGGAGCATTTTTAAAAGTAGAGATCTCAGAGGCAAAGAAAACATCTCATCATGTAAGTGGTGTCTTGTTTAGTTTTTGGTATATAAAAAAAAAAGTGTGGCCACTGGCACAAAAATGCACTCAACTCAAGAATAAAAGTGGAGTTTTAAAAAGGAGCGGGAGAGGCACATAAAAGGTGCTTCTTCCTTTTTTTTTTACTCCTATGTATTTCTTAAAATGAAATAGTACCCACCCTTGTGTAGTGCTTACTGTGATGAAAACCAAATGAAAGATGACAGATGAAAGTGTTGTGTAGAAGTCAGTATTAATACAGTAACATTCAGACAGTAATAGCAGGTAATGGGTACCTTGTTCTCCATCTTAGTGTAGCGTGAATTGTTAGCATGCTTGTTGACAATATGCTGTCATGCAACCTACAGTAATCAAGGCTGACGTGAATGTAAGTTGTCACAAAAAGGAAGAGGAACTAGAGCACACTGATAGATTTTCAGCCTTTAATAATGCAAACAAACTAACGTTTCGACACCACTGGGTCTGCAGCAGAGTCAGAGATGTAAACTGTCCCGCAAGTTTTGAAGGTATTGGAGCATAAGAAAGTGTTCAACAAACTAAACTGTAGACCAGATGAAGTCACTAAGTTCTGTGTCAGGGAATTATCTCACTCTATTTCAGTGTATTCTGTGGGGAACATGAATGCATG
This sequence comes from Acanthurus reversus, assembly GCA_029823135.1. NCBI lineage: Eukaryota > Metazoa > Chordata > Actinopteri > Acanthuriformes > Acanthuridae > Acanthurus > Acanthurus reversus. The sequence continues at coordinate 5,757,866 of JAPXVT010000002.1, read as the reverse complement.
TACCAAATTTAATCAAAATCCAGTTTAATGGTTGTCAGCATATTTCAATATGTGTAACCCTAATATCTGTGGCACCCTGCAGTTAACCCTGACAAACCCCCTTTTCAGCAGCACAGAGCAACGAATTTTAACATCTTTAATTTAGAAAACAGCCTCCATATAATGTCAAAGGCTCAATAAATTCAACAGACCACTTAAGAATCCTGTATACACAGAGTTTGAAGCTGATTGTTTTCAGTAGATCTTAAACTGCTGGAGAATTTTTGGATTACAACATTTACATCGACCCCTTGTCAAAGGGCTTATCCTGTGACAGCCATGACTGTGGGAGCTCTCCGGGGAATTCAGTGTTTGACTCATCCTTGTTTCTCATTGTTGCAGAGTGCAAAGTTTAATTATCAAAGTTACTGTAAAAAGCCCATCTGCCCACTCAACTCAGATTGTTACACAACTGTTCTTTGGAGATTCAAGAACAATCTGCCCTTTAAGGCCAATCTCTTTTAATTTTTTATCAGTTTCTTAAACCGAGCAACAAAGATTGTGAATTTTCTTTACCGAGCAGCAAGAGGCATGCTTCTAGTGTGGCTAATAAATAAATCTAAGATACAATTTAAAACAAACTAAAAACTTGTTTTGATCTAATAATTCAAAAAGTTTTTAAAAGTCACAGTAGAAGAGAGGATAAAATGTATAAACTGTGCAAAATACATAAACTGCTGCATTATGATACGACTGGATGCTGTTTGGACCACATGATAGAGCAGAAAAACGGATCGGAATTAGCAAATGCCCATACTGGTCCAACCTGAACATAGAGTTATCAGAGGGAATGTAAAATTGTTTCGTGTCTGACATGTTGGCAAGACAGCCGCTGTACCTGAGGCTGCCTACAGGCCAGGTCTGCTCCAATGGAGTTTCCCCAGGGCTCCTTCCCACCACCTGCTCTCCCGCTTGTGATGGAGCAGCTCCAAAGCCCTTTTTAGTATTCTGCCATCCACAAGGAAGGGAAAGGAACTTTAGTCTGGCTCCATTTGTTCCTGTAACTCAATAAGTGACATGATTGAAAGGTACAGAGAATGAAAGAGGATTGTCTGGGGAGCCCGAGAACATGGCTTATCGGCAGATTATAGACACTCTTGTATTTTGACAGGCAGACAGCAGAGAGGAGATACCGTATCTCCACCACATCTGCAAATAGAGGAAAATCTATGATGTCAACGATACAAAGCTTTTCTCAGGTCTCACCCGATTCCCCGCTGCCTTTGGTTATTGTGTCTCTCCAGCCACAAACTCATCTCCCACGGGTGCCAGTATGAGCCGTACGTGGAACTCATACATAACAAACATGTCTTTTCATGTTTGCTTGTGTTTTCCCATTTGGATGCTTATCACAGGTGGGATTGTGCCTCTGCTGTGTGAAACACTGACATTTGACTTGACTCGCTCATTACAAGATGGTACATGAATATTAAAACACCGTCACAGCTCGGTGCCGCTGACTGGCAGCTCCATTTGGAATTTCCTCCTCTGTCACAAATAGGACGGAGAAAGGGAGCATGACAAAGATCAATAAATGATGTGTGTACTTGTGTATTCTTCCAGAGAGTTTACTGTTATTGCCGTGTCAAAAAAAAAACTCTGTGATACACGTTTTCAACAGCACAAATAATTACCTCTATACAAAGACAATGTTTGGCCTATATGCACTGTCAGTTAAATGCACATTATCTTTCTGCCACTGGACATCATATAATTAAAACAACGACAACAAAGGATGCAGTTTGATGACATTGTTCATTTGCATGGGGTCATGTAATTTATTTATTTATTTATTGTTCGTTTTTGATAAACAGACACCATTGCAGACGAAAATCTAGTTTTATTCTCGTCATCTTTAGGCACGTTTGCTGACTTCCTTCCTCACTCTCTGACTAGTGTTACGCCTGGAAGTGGGCAAAATGAAATGCATTGTTACCTTGAAGAAAATAACAGATTTCTTTGGTTGAACATTGCTGCAAACATTTTGTGAAAATGTGAATACACAA
>JAPXVT010000002.1:5663651-5676492 GCA_029823135.1 Acanthurus reversus | reverse complement strand
GGGGAGCTGATGTTGCCATGCAAACAGACACAGACAGCGCAGTTCTGCAGATTAATGGGTGAGGTGTCTGCCATCCCGATGCATTCCCCTCACCATCAATCACCCTTCCCTGGCCACACGACCCAGCCGAATGTATTTGGGTTATTTTTCCCGAATATAACTGTGTAGACATAACTTCTGCTGCTGCATAAACATCTCCAATCAATAACAGAGCTTGAGAGATCTCATTCCCAGGGCCTCATTATGGGGCCTTTCAGTCAGCTTTCTTTTGTGTTGGGAAGTACTTTGATGATGGATAGAATTATAAAATAAGCCTGCGAGGATGTGATAAGATGAACACCCGGTGCTCCTTGCCCACAATAAAACACACTGAGCAATGATGAACCAGCATGTGACCCTCTGATTTAATCGTTCAATCATTTTAATTAATCAGCTATCACTCGAACCATCATCAGGCTCACCAGATAATACCTACTTTAGTGCTAATCCAGGTTGACATGGATGTCTCGCTCTCGGTCACATTATCCGTCCCTGACTGCTGAATCACACTGGCAGATTCCTAAGACAGACCTGATGATCCCCATCGCTGAAATGAAAGCTAATACTCTGTGGTTTGTGTTGCAGAGAGAAAGGCCAGTACAACATTTGCTGTTCTGTGTCGTCCGTCTGGAGGAGAGTAATTGCGAACAAAGTGCCAGGGGGCTGAACTCTATCAAATTTATTGACTTCCTCTCTTTGTTGCATGACAATAACACTACTCTGCACTACCCCAACCTGCCCGGCCTCTTTGCTCTGCTGGCAGTTCTTGAGGTTAAGGCCACAACAAACCACTGATTTACTGGCCCTCAGAACAAATGGGAGCAAGCACCGAGGGGGTTTCAAAGTAGTCTGCAATATTCGATTTCTTCTGGCTCCCCGTTCCAGGCCACTGACCTTTCAGAATAAGCAGATTCCCTCTCACCTCAGGGCTAAAAGCAAGGTTGATAAAGTCGGGCTTTACTGCGCCAACAGCAAGAGCTTTTAATGAGTTAGATATATTGTATGTACAACCCTTAGGGAAGTCACCTAGTTAAACTAATTGTTAGGTAAATTTTACTGATATCTTGTTCCACTAGTGGCAGCTGTAGGCAGGATTGTCTCTCCTGTCTCTTGCTGCAGCAGTCAGTCTCTCCAGGGCTTATCAGGCTGCTGCAGATGAAGAGCACTGTGAGGTCTAGAGAAGGTTCTAATCTGTCTTCTCTACTGTGCTGAAGCAGATACATGCTTTGTTTGTTTATGTGTGTGTGTGTGTGGACAGAGCAAAAGAGACAGCAAGAGAGAGTGAGAGTTAAGAGAGAAATGATACAGACACAACATAGTCAGCAAAACAACTTTATATTAATAGGCTTTTTTCCTTCTGTCACATATGGGCTTTTTTACTGTTGGCAGATATAACCAACATGTTGGATATTAAAAATTCTCACTTTCTTAATTTTTGGCAATGTGGCCAATATTAGCTTTTTATGAAGCTAAACTCAAGCGATGTGTCTGTAAGATAGAGTTGGACCATCAAAAGCTATTATATAAACAGCTGCAGCCTTGGCTCGGACATAGTAGCCTTGCTCCAGTCACAGAAATGTACCTAAACTGCCAAATAAGTACCAATTTGCATTAAAGACACCTATTCATCTAATTTTATGACAATGGATCAAATTAATGTGTAATGTGAAGGGGGTCGATCATAGTGATGAATCCAAAGAGAATCGCCAACAATCAATCACCACAGGCAGCTTTGTCAGTGACAAAGATCTGATAAACTACCAGACTTGCACTAGACAGTGTGCAGAAAAAAATGGTAACTAGCTGGCGAACATGATGTGCATCCAGCAGCTGGATAGTCATATATATTCTTGAAAATACAGGGGAGACCAAAACTGAGCTCAGAGAAGGAAGGAAACTGTCTTGTGGCCAGATGAATGCTAATTTTGCTCTTAATCTGCTATTTGTTGCATGATAATATTTGTGTTCAGCTGTTCTGCTGCCGCCTACAAGGCAAAACCAATCTAGTGATGCTACTTTTATCTTACATCAATTTTAATTTCATTTCTTTTTTTTTCACAATGTACCTGGAGTGCAAAGCTGACATACTGTCCTGAGGGTGGCGGCAGATTAACGATTATCAAGGTTTTCAACTTGCATAGACTTGTTCTTTTCTGAGTTCGTAAACACAGTATGATTATTTGCATTTGCTTGCATTAACTTTATATGTAATCATGCTGCAAATTAGCATTTGCTCGCTGACTAGGATACTCTCACCTAATTGGACTTAATAGGTTCACAAGGGTTGTTACCAAAACAACTAAGAATCATCTGCCGAAGAAGAGAAAAAAATAAATAAAAAGATAAAAAAATAAAAAGATTAACCACATTTCCATCCCTAGGTCGCACTGGCAGAAGGAAAACAGTAATACAGACACGCAGAAACAAATATACAAACTCATCTGTAGTACATGTGAGAGAGAAATTTTCAGGGCAAGTTTAAGCAAACAGAAACCAAATAAAGGCACCACTGCTTTTCAGTTCAGGTTATGAAGCATGGACCCCTCTGTCATGTGGTTTCTTAACTTGTTCTACAGCTTTGAAATATCTAATAACGGCTTGTCTATACTTTACTCTTTCATTCTTTACTTTTTTTTTTCATCCATGCTTTACTTTGTTCCCATCTGTAATCCATCTATGTTGTGTTTGCTTGCCTGTTTGTTTTAGAGAGACAATATGTATTCAGTACTGTGTTAAATCCATGTGGTGAAGGGCTCATTGCACAAGTGAAGTTTACTCTCAATCACAAAAGATCAAATGAAAGTGATGAAGAACCTGTGAGTCGCAACGCACTGGACTGTATCGGCACGTAAAATAAAGATACTTCAATTATGACTCAGCTTTGTTTCAGTGGACTTTGGTCAAGTTATGACTTTGACAAGTGCCCCCCCAAAATAAAATAAAAATGTTCCAGCTATTAAATAATAAGCTTCTTTTTTTTTGCAGTTTCACTTGTTTTGCAATTAAACTTTCTCTTTAATGTATCTCTTCCCCTGCCTCTATTTTCATTTTCTTCAGGGCTCATGTGGATTTTACAGTTGAAATCAATAAAGCATTGTAGCTTCCCTTCGGATTCACCAGTCGATCGGTTTCATGGGACGAGCAGGTGGTCGTCATGGGTTTTACACTCCTCATCTGCTCCCACAGTTCTCTGTGTGGCAGCAATGTTTTCTTTCCACATCATCACATACCACAAAACCAAACCCCCAATGTTCAAGCAACAGCTTCACAACTCTCTCATTCTGATTAAGCCACTTCTTTTAGTCCTTTACGCTATTAATAAAAGCGGCATTTTGGGATGATGGAATAGGCCTGACAGCGTATATCATTACCATTTAATTAATTACTTGTCAATCCCACCTTGTGATGATTAAAAAGGATATCATTCGGTGTTTCACTCTTTTTCATTTGGCAATGACAGTCTGCCATTCACTTTTTCTAATAAAGCCTAATTCTGATGAATTCCCAACAGAGTGAAGTACAGACATGATTAATAGCATGCATGGCTGAAAAAAATTAAAAAAGAGAGCGAGAGCAGGACTGCATTGCTTTTGAAATATAATGGATTGGGGGGTGGACTAAGTAACATCATGGCTCACATGGTAAATGTACAATAATGGACATCTCGAAGCACTTATTCCATCAATACAACAACAGAGTCATGCTATACTTGGCACTCTGCTGCTCTGGCTTTCTCTTTTAAACAGAAATGCTATTTTCATTCCCCAATTAATTTCATTCATTCCACCCTCTAATTTTCTGAGTGCTATTAGTTTACTCTCTGTGAAACTTAACATTTCCTGTGAATGTTTCAAAATAAAATCCTAGCAGAAAAGGACTGAATTAAGCTCTTAATTCCCAGAAATTCAAAGCAACTTCAAACAGTGAATGACTACAATTATTGGACTACCAAATACATGTACTTTAACACTCCTATGTGCTGATGGAATTAGAAATTAGAAATTAGAATTAGAAATGTAAACAGTGCTGAATGCATCAACACAAGCAAACATGGAGGGGGGTTTGAAATGACCAGCTTGGAGAACAAATGACATCAAATAAAGAATTGAAGATCAAATAAAAAAGAATTTTGTAACTTAAATATAAAAGAAAACAAGTGAGATTAGAAACAAAGTAATGTGTCTTTTATAAGCCTATTTCAAATGAAGCTAACAGTTAAGCTAATGGGTCAATATTTAAAGGGGGCATACTATGCTTTTCTGTCTCTTTCAAACCATACATGATGTTACAAAGTCAGATTGCTGTTTTAAATGATGCCAAAGTATGAAATAATGAGGTAAGGGTATGTAGCAGTAACCCCTGTGGACTGTGTCTAATGGCTTTGAAGGCTCCGTTCTCATCAGTTTTTTTCAATCTCAGACCACTGTTGTGTCACAGAGTGCTGCGCTTCTCTATAGGTTCATCTGGAAGGTGTGCGTTTGAATTGACCAATCAGAGCAAAGTTAGCCTTTAGAGGCGGGACAGGAGCTAAAACAGAGCGTCTCAGACAGAGGCAAAAATCCTGGAAAAAACAGTGCGGCTGCCATCAGCTGTATGAGAATACAAATGAGTTTTTTGAGCATCAAAGCATATAAATCTGCTCCAGTAGTAACCAAGAATAAAATATGAGCCCAAAAATGAGCATAATATGGCCTCTTTAAGGATTTACTGTACACATTAAACTGGACATCAATATCATTTTTTACTGCCTAAATTAAATCAGCACAATTTTCTAAATGGACAGGATTCTCACAGCAAGTAGAAATTTCAGCCTCACTGAAAAAGCTTTTTACTGCTTTAGCTACTCTTCCTGTCACGCTGCCATACACTTTTCTTTTGTCTCACACTCTGCATCATTGACCACTTCCAAGCAACCTTTCTTCACCTCTCAAGCTGAAATCCAGCAACTGTATCTGAACGGTGATGACACAGAAAAACAGTCTGCCTCTCAGCCTGGCCAGCGTGCATTTCTGAGTCCATCCAGTGGGGATTTGGGAGTACTAAAAAAACCCACAGAGAAGCCATGTAATCCTCCTGTTGAACTTGAAAATCACAAGAATTGGAGTTACAAGGTTCTCACATGATGTCCGTGATATACTCTACCTGTCTGCGTCTCATCTCTGCCACGTTTCCTCATCACACAACCTGTCCACGCTCGGCTACACCTGCCTGTCTATATGTCTGCGTGTATGCATGAGCGCGTGCCTTCTTGGCATGTGTGAGTGATTTGATATGCACACATGCTTCTGTGCGCGTGTTCTTCCCATTAAATCTCCGTCAGAGTCTTCATTCAGCAAATCCATCTTTCATACTAGGAGTAACTTCTGACACCCCAACCCCACCCCCCAAAGGAACACATTAATGACCAAACTTCACATCCTTTACCACCCACCAAATAAGAGCGCTGATTTATTATAGTTTGATGACAGACAAAGATGCAAAATGCAGAGGATATAGGGGGTAGTAAGAGAAGAAAACAAATGACCAGATGGAGGGCTGAAGAGAGAGCGTGTGACAGAAAGGTAAGAGGTAAAAGGGATGAATGGGAGAAAACAGGAAGACAGTAATAAAGAACGAAAAGAGAAGTGTGAAAGGCAGCGACAGATGGAAGCAGAAACAAAGAAAAGTGCTTGCGAGTCCTCCCTCCCAAAATTGATTCTGACTGTCGGCCAGGGCGCCTGATGGATATCTGGGCCTTGATTGGAATTTACATGCCAGACGCAGCCCTCCTCCTTCCATTCCGAGCACACCCAATAACCCACTGCGCTTTCATCCTGCTTTGAGTGATAAGTGAGTGCTGGCACATTTAGCTCCAACAATGGCGCTCTGCAGAGTTTCTAAGACCCGGAGAATGATGCATTGTTTATGAGAAGGGGTATCATTTCAACAGTTGATTAATGGTGAGCGAACTATCGTCAGCTGCCATCGCACTGTGGGGGCACGCCAGGCCCAAATTGGATGAGTGCAAAGGAAGAGGAAAGGTGCTCTGTTGCTAGACAGAGCGGAACTATCACATCAAGATATTTCGTTTGGGCACAGTGTTTACTTTGCCAGCCTGCACACCTCCAGAAAATGGGAACTTTCAACAGTAGCAGCAGCAGCAGCCTGGGGATTCACTGTCATTTCCCAACTCTACACATCAATAAAAGTAAACAGATGACATGACTTCATAATCTGAGGCTCCAAATGGAATATGACCCGAATATAAAACACTCTTGTAAATATTTCGGAGGTAGAGGAAGATTTGGGTGATATTGAAACTGGATTTTTCCTTTGGAATCTAATACAAACACAAGTTCTTCTTGCGGGCTTTTCTCACATTTATCTTGATGTTTTGGTAATGTAGCTACTCAGCCATTCGCAACAGCCATCTCATCCCTTGCATCCCATCACTCTCAACCCTCCTCTGTGTCCCAATGGGGGCAGAAATAGATTCAGTCTATTTGATTTGTGAGTTTCACCATGGGGGTATGCGCTAACAGCAACTCAGAGTGAGACAGCTATCTGCCTGGTCAGATGAATTCTTGCCAAATACTCCACTCAGAACTCCATGCAAGTGGAATAACCAGAAAGCATTTCATGCTACGTCACCAGGCCCTAGTATTGTACCAAGCTACACAGGCATTTATCAGTTGACAATCAGCAGGATTAAAGGATACAGGTTAATTACTCAAATAATATCTATTTATAGCATTTTTACATGGCATATCTCCACTCAAGAAAAAAAAAAAAAGGTCCCAGAAACAGCAGTTTTTACAGAGGAGCGATAGAAAGCATTCTGACTGGAAACATCACACATCGGCATCGTTTGTGCACAGCTCAGTACAGGAAAGTGTTGCATCATTGGTGCCCATCTAACGAGCAGAGGTGATATCAGTGCAGTAAAGTGCCTGCGCAGCACCTAAAGGATGCTGAGAGATAATCACCGCCCCGCCACCACCTGTTCACTCTGCTGCCACCTGGCAAGAGATACAAAGGTATCTGCTGCTGATTCTACAGACTAAAGGGCATGGCATGTTTCTCTTCAGTCTGTGGGACTTCTTGACTGAAAGAGAGCTATTATGGTTTTCCATCTTTCCTGACCTATTAACGTTTTTACAATATCAGGTAGTCCTGTTAAACAATGCCATAGTGTCATATAATGAGGTACATGCATCTGGAAGTGAGCCCTGCAGGCTGTTTCGGTTGGTTCTGCTTGCTGTGTTTCAGGAGGTTTTTTTGATCAGTTGTTACACTGACATCAATGTGTCCTGGACTTCCCTATACGGGCAAGTGCGGGCATGTCAGCTCTGTCCACACAGTGCTGTGCCTGCCCCCTCCCCCACTTAGCTCAGACACTGCTGCACTCTGTTCTCTGTTTCAAGGATTACTGCTAGTTGTTCGATAGGACTCCAATAAAGTGTTTTTTCTAGGTGAATGAAGGAAAGTTAACTTAGTTTAGCTTTCCTAAAGAGGCAAGCACCAGACAGCAGTTGATAGCAGTCCTGTTTCTTGTGGATTTGCTGTTAAAGGACTGCTGTTCCCACGTTACTTGGTTGTGTTGAGAAGTCAGAAGCGCAAGCCGTAAGTAACATTTTATCAGTGTCCTATCTGTGTTTATTTTGTGTCAGCAATCAGACAAAAGAGGTTGTGAGTGAAGCTAGTGTGGAAGCACGCATGGAAGAGGGAGGGGGGGGGGGAGCAGGCTCACACAGACTGTTTTAAGAGAATGCAGAATAAAGAAGGAAGAGAGAAGGCACAAGTCTCAGTTTTCTGAAGATCTACAGACTTCTAGATGCTCTATAGGAGTCCAAAATCAAAATCAATGACCTGGAAATGAGTATAATATGTCTTCTTTAAATAATAATTAAAACTAGCTGCCTTTTTATTAACTCATATATTACTAATCCATTCATAAAATGTCTCTCTCACTACTAGCAGTAGTAATACACTAAAACTACAACTTTTATAACACAAGCTTGTGCTGTCAAATGCCCATGAATTAATCTTGTATTTTGTACCTTGTACTTGTGCAAAAGAGCCTATGGAAATTTTATTCTTCTAGTCTGTGGACCATGAGTTGAGATATTTTGTAACACATGAGGAAGTATTTTGGTTGCTGTTGATATTTGATGAGCAACGTAGTAATTCAGCAATGCAAAAAACATCAAATAAAGAGGGAAAACACACCTATGTTGCCTGTGCGAATGTGCAGCCGGCCTCTAACAATGGTGCGGACCGTCACGGGGCTGAAGGTCGACTGCTGGCCCAAATCTGTGCTCGTCAGCAGGGTGTCATCTCCCACATAATCAGTCGTTAGCACCTCCACCTCATGGAGGGCCTGCACTGCCGCTTTTCCCTGACGCAACATGTACTGTGGATGTTAAATAGGAAATGACAGCTGTATTTATTTTCAATATAAATTTAACACAAATGACAGAACAGATCACGAGGGGGGATATACTAAAGGAAGAGCAGACAAGCAAGAAAATGAAAGAACATTTATACAAGGAATGATTGGGAGTTTGACTTATTGCTTAATATAAACAGGGTCGAGTTCAAAACAGCTCTGCCCCGTTCTAAACTACTCCCTTAATTTCTCCCATTAAATGCTTTACAAATTTTAGTTGCAAAACAAATAAATTCCACATCAAGGTTAGCAAATGAGTTTCTGGCCAATCAATAGATAGCAGAGTTGAAAAGACCAAAATTAAGAAGCCTTTAATCTGTGCTTTGCTTTTCATTAGAGGTTAAAATAGAATATTTATCTTGGTCTAATCCTTAAACACAGTGTGTACAGGAGGAAACTTCAGCCACACTCTGGTGCATTTTTTCTCTCTACAAACGCCCTTTCCTCTTACTTACTTAATAACTCACTTTTTTTAAAACAGCCACAACGTTTGCATATCTCATGTTATGTTCTCCGGAATAAGACAATTTGCGCTTGTTCCAGTTGACAGAGTAAAACCATTTATAAGAACTGTTATGACATCCCTGTTTTGTGTATTCCAGGAAACCTGGCTGATATGCATTACAGTGAAGTGTTTTTGTATTTGACATTCTATTATCTAGCAGTTTCCTCTTCAACGCCTGGTTCATTCTATTAAAAGCGTTAAAACAATCTGCAAACGCTGCATGAACGAATGACAGATGCACTGCGTTGCAATGACGGTTTGTCATACGTTTACGATGCATCTGTAAACAGAATGTGTTTTTTAGTTTTTTGATGCTTTACACTCCTTGTGATAAACACAAGCTGAACAGAAATCAGAGTATTGTTGTAATACTGCAAATTATAATCACAAATGATCCCTTTCTTCTTGATAGATCTGAATCAGTCTTTTACCTTGAGCTCGATGGCAGTAGAACCTATGAGAAGCAATGAGTCACTGTCCCAGATGTCGATGTGCATGGTGTGGAGGGCCAGATAACGCAGGAACCAGCGCTTCTCCCCTGGCTTCAGAAAACCCTCATCTACTCTGAACTGCACCTGCAGCCCTGGAGAGCCTGGACAAGAAGAGAGAACACGTAGGCATGGAGAGAAAAACTTCTTGCAAGTGGCAACCTCCACATGGAAACGCCAAAAAACTGTAGTTCTTTGAATGGCCGCTTGAGGCTGGCTCCAAGAGCAGGTCAATCCTTGTAGAGACCCATATCAAAATTTTCAACTTTTAAGAAGAAATAAGTATGTTTACAGCATGGAATAAAAAACAGCTTTGGTCTCTATGGCTCATTTCCCCCTTCATGACAACTGTCCAGGGGGAATGTCTTAACACAACTCACTAATTCAAATTATTTTAAGGCTTAAAGTTATGCAAAATTAAGACCGTGACCACTTTGACTCATAGCAGCCTCTAGCTGCCTGTTGGGCGTCACACAGTCATCAGTAGCAAAACGAATCTTCCCCAGTTAAAGTCACTTCTGGCTTCAAAAAAAACAAGATGGTGACAACTATAATGCCAAACCCGAGGCTTCCGAATGTTTTCCATAAACCACTGATTGACGTCACGGGGGCTCAATTCACTATTTAATTTACTGTCAATGGTTTCTTGCTGTGTTACTGCCACCAACTGTCAGAGGCATTGCATTAAAGTGCTTGGCTTATAGGCCCATCAACTCATGTCCTTATGTGAAAAAGTTGCAAACAAAATGAGGGAAATTCACAAAAACCCTGCTAAATGGCACTACAATGGCTACAAAATAGACAACGTTCCTATAATTTGTACTTATGATCAGAGCAGATTCATGGCTGATAAAAGAATTCATTGCAGCCTTTGCTGGATATCATCTTGGTTATTTGGGCTTAGGAAGGACTTGGAAGTCAGTCTGACAAGTCAGGGGTGTGTAGTTAAAAAGACATGCGAAGTGTGAAAAAACAGTAACTCTTAGAATTTTCACATCTATAGGGAAGTGCTTCTCTAAATCACCCATTTGTATGAAAGACTCCATCAATGCACTGGCAAATTAACACCACAAAAACACTCTGCAGTGCCAGAAACCGAGCCAATGCATTTAGTGTATGTCTCCAACTGACAACAAAACACATAAAGACACACGACCCGGAGAACACATCACTGATCTGATCACTATTTCAGCCCGTCCTTTCATCCAGAGGGGTTTAAATTTGGAGCAAGAGCCATAATATGTGGAACCAGCTGTCAGCCTTAAGGATGGATCTCAACTGGTGCAGCATCCATCTACTGGGAGTCATTAGGTCTGATGATTGCACTGCATGAGTACAATAACCAGGGAGTATGAGGCCATTTCATAAAATCAGAAGCACCCTAGGGTTCCCATAACTCAAGATGATATCGGTGCCTAACAAACTGAAAACCTCCAGAGTGATTTTATGAACAGCAGGATAAAATCATGGCTTTAATCAGCACATCAACAATCAACACTTTTGGATGTCTAGAGGAGCGAATTCCCCTCTTCATCACACCGCAGAAAAATGTTTTCTTTTTTTGAATAAAATATTGAATCTGCTCAAAGGAAAATAAGTAGTGGTACATCTCTTTCAACTTTTATTATTTATATCGTTCACTCCTGCAAGGTCACATGTGGGACAACCACACCAGCCGTTTCATTTTGATTATTTGATTATGTAAACGAGGGCCTTGTGATGCTTTGATGACGGCTATGTCATGCACCAACTTCAAACCTCACTCATCCTCTGACTCCAAGCAGTTCAAATGAAACTGACCCCATCAGTGATCCATCTCTGCTGGTGAGTGGGTAACAATGTACAGTCAGCTGCAGCCCAAACCCGACCTGCAGGGGCGAGTTAATGCCACGCGTGTGTGTGTTAAGGTGTGAGTGTGGGTCCGTGCACTACAGAATTCTCCCTCAAAGCCTCCCTCCAACTCCATATCAAAGCCCCCACGCTGTCTTTATTCCCATAAGTTGAACGTGCAGAGAAGCAGCTGGCTGGATAGAAGCAGAGTAATGAGAACCTTTGGTGGCAGCCCTGCTGTGTTAAAGAGATCAGCAAGCCCCTCTAACTCTCCTCTCACGAGACGATAGAAAATTCTTTTCTTTTCTCAAAAACACATGCGCACACATTCTAGCATTATATGTTTGTGTGTTTTATGCGTGTGTCAGGTTTTGGTCTAGACAGGTGATGCCTGCTTCTGTGAGATGGAGCTGAAAGTATACACTTTGGTAGCCTTCTGTTTTCTTCTTATCGGGGTAGAAAAACCTCAGAAACAGCATTAAGACCATCAGGAGACACTAAAGCTCTGCAGTGAAGCAAAATGAAATTCATCTGGGTGGATTGCAGCTGCTGAAAAGCCAGTGGAGGTAGGTTATGGTGAAGGTTTTACAGGCTGCTGTGTAAAATCCACCCACAAAAATGATTTTCCTGATCAGATATCTGAGGGGAAGTAAGAAAGAGAACAAAAACGTACTGAATGGAGAGACCTCCATTTTATCATTTTAGCAGAGAACAAAGACAGCGATAGAAGATTTTTACTGTAAGGCCATTATAGACGCGTTTGGCAGGATTCAAAAAGATACAAAGAGACAGTGGAAGACACAAAAAAAGCAAAGCAGTCTTTATTTTCTATGCTGCTTAAGAGCTCCTTTTCCTTTAACCTAACCTACGCAGCCTGCTTCAGTTCTCCCTCTCGCTAACCACCCGCCAACTCTCTCCACTTGGACCATTAATTCTCCCAGCATGCTCTGGGATTGTGTGCAGTGGAAGGGTGGCAATGAGAACACAGAGGGAGAGCGAGCAGCAGAGAAGATGTGTTATGTGTTTGTGCTCACAAGCGGGGAAGAGCTGACAGATCTGGCCCCAGGGTTGTACAGCTAGGTCTGCAGACGAGGACCGGCATCCAGCAGACGCCCCCCCCAACCTGGATGGCCCGCCTGGTGTGTACACAGCAGACCAGGCAGGCTGAAAAAAAGAAAACCTGCCGGGAATCAACAACTCTGAACAACGCTGTAAGGGCTGCAGGCAAAGAAAGCGGCGAGGAAGCACCGAGTGTACAGAGAGATGTAGAGACTGATGCGAAACAAAGCACCGTTGTAGATTAAGGCCGCATTTACCAACATATGCATCAGAACACATGACGGCCACACACTGTTTCTCACTGCAATAGCAGCAATGTAATGCATCTATTAGATCTGATATTTATTTGAACACAGTCTATATTGTGATGTGTTTTTCTCTGTAGAAAAATCTTAAAGTAATAATCCACAGATTTTTTAAAGGTGGAGTCAGTAGGATTTTACTAAAAAATAAAATATAGACATATACAAAAGTAATGCTGCTCAATCATCA
>JAPXVT010000002.1:5349751-5365988 GCA_029823135.1 Acanthurus reversus | reverse complement strand
GGGGGACAAAATGACTCACTCAAATAAGTGATAAACTTTGGAATGTAGCTTTGCACAGAATGAGGATTGTGAATGTTCATCATCACAAACACTGGAAGCGCATCAGGAGGGATCTATTTTTTGTGCACTATAAATGGGATGAACAACTACAGCAAAACTTGTTTCAATGTAGGCCTACATGGAGGTTTGACTATATGATCATTAAATCAAATCATAAAGAACCAACTATTAGCCTGTTTATAAAACTACAGATATTAACATTTATGGATTTAGTTTAAGTTATTATAAGATTAGACAAATAATGCATGAAGTGCAATAGTCTATTCTAAACAGGTTTGTTAAAGCAGACAGCAAATATGACCTTAAAGAATTATTTTTAAAAATAAGGGTAAGGACGAATACAGGAAATAATTAATGGAACAATTTGCAGGATGAATTAAAAATGTTTAGTACAATTCAGAGGTTTAAAGTAGTGTTATATAGATAAATGTAAGACATTAAAAGCTTTATAAATGAAATATTGTTATGTGGTGTTTTTCACTGTCTCCATCCTGTTTCATGTGTTTCTGGCTGCAAGGCGCATCGCAGTCCTTTTGTAGTCCAGAATTCGGAACATGTCCAACCGAGCTAAACGACGCTTGGTTGGACATGTCCCGCTCATTACCTCATAAATCCTCCACTGGATTTTTCAAGTGACCTCCCTTCACATTGTATGTTTTTCACATTATGAATTTATGATAAATAAAACAAACTAGAGACTCTTAAGTTTTTAAAGTTTTATTTTTTTACAGTGCTCTCAGAAAACACTTCTGCGGACTTCATCACAGCTCCAAAACCAAAATCTAAATCCTAATCTATTTCCCACCTCCTTGATTGTAACGTATTTTGTGATTCCCCACACAACTCATGTTTCAATGCCTTATTCACTAGGCACTAACATCTGTGTTCGTTTGCTCCTGTATCAAATGGCTCTGAAGCAAATTCTTTCCGTCCTCCTCATCCTCACCTCCTCCACGGTGAGCGAGGCGTTGACGTCTCCATACAGCGACCTGTACTTGGCCAGCTCCTCCTTCATGGCCTCGCTGTCCTTCACCAGTTTGGTCAGCTTCTTGCACATCAGCGCTGATTCCTCTTTGGCAAAGTGGAGCTGACACTTCAGATCCGAACTGTCCTCCTGCAGTGACGGGACACAAAGAGACGAGAGCACTGAGGTGACGTTGATACAAAAAACTGCTGTATCACAGAGAGGCTGACGTGCATACAGATGTGTCATCATACGAAGTGCAGTCGACTTTTTAGGCCTGTGACTAGATAAATAATCAGTTAATTGAATTAAACAATTTTAATAACTGAATTATCTTTTAGGTTTTTCATTAAAAGAAAGAAGAGGAAGATTTGTGGGTTATAGCTTCTGTCAATTTCATTTTTGAGCAATAATTCCTTTTGGGTTCTAAACATCAAAGCAAGGGTTCCAAAACTTTTTCAACTCTAATCCCAAAAGAGAGATTTGGTGTCTTACCAGAACTTAAGCTTACAAAAATTATGTATGTAAATCCCCATAATATCTATGTTTACACAAATTCTTTGAATAAATAACCCAACAAAACATGAATTTAAAATGTGTATGAAATGTATTCATTTCCATGTAAAACTACATCACAGCAATAATCTAATTTGTCAGGTATAATGTTAAGTTTCTCAGTATCTCATTTGTGTTGGAGGTACACAGCATCTGAGCTGAACAGACCAGCATAGAAAAACACAAACAAAAATTAAAAAAATAAACAAACAAACAAAAAACTGTTGCTTCAATGGTGACCCTATTAAAAAAAGGGTTTGTGACCCTGTTGGGTCCCGGACCTCAGTTTGGGGAATGTTGCTCTAAATGAATCTAAAAATAAAAAAGAAAAGAAAATGAATGATAAAACAGTATTCCATGTCTGTAATCTACCAATTCAGAATGAATGAATGTAAAAATATTGACCAGAGAATCAAGGAGAGACGAACACACACACACAACTCGCCCCTAAACTCGGACAGAGTGTAGATACTGTCCTCCTACAGTGAAGACAAGGGTCAGACAAACAAAGTAGGACACTTTAATGGAGTGTGACCTGGGAGAGAGGTTATTTAGAGATGGACAGATGACCTGACAGGGACATTAATACACACACAGAGTAAAAGCTGCAGACAAATGGATAAATGCATGGAACAAACAGTGCAGACAAACACTCAAACACACACAACAAGCAGAACAGTCAGATCACTTCATGCACAAAGTGGCTCCACTTACATCCAGACTGACGACTGGACAACATTAAAGGTCACGATGGAGCACATGATGATTTTGTCATTGAATTGTGCTCTGATGTTTTGTAAATTTGGTTCGTTTCAAACCACAACTGATGTTCTGACATCATGCCTGGCAATTAAAGGAAGCAGTAAACTGCGTGCTCTCTGTCAGTTGAACACAAACCACAGCTCATCAGTGCTGCAACTCAACTGAGATGAATTGGCTTTTCATTCTATTTAAAACGCCTTGAACTTAAAAGTTTATGACAAAGAGTCATTTGACTAACTTGTGGATTTCGGCTAGCAAATGGTGCGGTCAGAGTCATGCTGTGTTTGTTCCTCGTGAGGCTTTTATAAAATACACACACAGGAAACTCCAGGGAGACTCCAGAAAACACACTCATTAGTGGTTTGCCTCAGATGTCATCAGAGCACATTACTAGTACATGATGTGTAGTAGTAAAAGCAGTATCACAGGTACTGTGGTACTTCAAACCTACAATAAGCAATATTTGCACTTGTAGCAGAATGAGAACAATTTGTGCACAATGGTAACAGTTCATGTATGATGGTAAATGCTAAATCATACTGTAACAGCAACACCATTAGAAAACAATGACCTCACTAGTACCGATACCCGATATGCTGATATTTTACAACTCATTTAGCTTATAATCGATATCAATACTGACATATATGTATACTTTTTTCAACCCTCTCTAATTGCAGAGATCGTCAAGTCTCTTCTGTAGTGCGATTTACATACAGTATTATTATGCAGTACTCTTACTGTGTTGGGAAAAGGCAAATGCAGGCGTGAAATACAAAGCTTAAATTTATGTAATATTCATTCCTTGTGTAAAAGAAGAAAAATACTTGAACTTACACTATGTAAAATATGTCATATTTATTTATGACAACTGCTTTTAAGCAAAACAAATAAGATACATCCTACTTCAAAATGGATGTTGCTTTCCCTGAGACAATCATAGCAATACCCACAATCAGGGCGAATTTGACCTGTTTCACAAGTGACAAAGTAACATAACGTCTGTCCACGGGGAACATGTGAAACATGCCGTCGATTTGGGCGTTTAATCCAGGAAACAGCAGCCTGTTATTTTATTGATTTTTATATTGATGGATAATGGTGAGCTGGCTGATATCAGATAATTAATTTTAAAGCAAATATCGTCCGATATTGATAACGTGCCGATAATACCGTGCATCCCTATCCACTAGTTTATGCTAGTTACCTTTAGCTAGCATAATGTTAGCAATGTGTATCTCAAGTTTGCTAACGTTAGCTTACATTAAAAAACATAAGCTGTAGGTCATACCAGATGAAGTAAGACTGTATTATAGTGTGAAATAATTCAAGCAAGGTTGCATATTAGTCGGTGTAGGTCAAAGCAAAGCTACAACACGAGTGAAAATTGGATCTACACTCATCAGGGGAACATACACTTGCAAAAAGAACTTTAAAAGGTGATGATATGTCAGGACTGTGTTTCTGAGTGCTTGTGATGGTATTTTCTGCCCCCTACTGACCACAAAAGTATCTGCATCATCTTACCTGAAACCATGAAGGCCACACTGGCCAACGATGATGCTTTTCTTTTTTAGTAGTTGCACAAACTCACATCACAACTACTTATAACTTTGACTATAAAGCCCCTTTTCAGATTATTGTTGTTGTTTTTGTGTGCTCTTGACAGATATTATTAATATATGTACCTTTCTCTCATCTCAAACTCAGCTGTAACTAGTGCTGCTGACCTGAGCTGACCCTGTGCACCCATTCTTCAGAAGCAGCTCTGTGGCTGTATTTGTTTTACAGCCAGTGGAGTGTTTCCAGCAACATAAGTGAGGTGAGAGCCAGCGAGTTTACAGCCATTTATGGTATGTGGCTTGGAGCAGAAGCAGGGCTGGTGTAGCCCAGCAGCCCGAGAGAGAGATGGTGGTGAAAGAATTAACTCCACAACAAAAACCCTCTGTGGTGAGAAGTTCATCCTGTAGCTTTTTAATTTGCATCTCTGTGTACTTATGCTGTGTAAAGCCAGATCTCAAACACTTTCAGCTCCTGTAGTACCTTTGTCACAGATGGGAAAACATTCTTTGAGCAGTATTTGAACCATTTCAGTGATGTGAAAAAATAAAAAAAAGGGAAGGGACACTTTGGGAGAGCTGAGTTAAAGGAAAAAGTGGTTCACTTTTTGAGTGTATCTGGCAGAAGAACAGCAGAGTGAAGAGGCTGCAGAGATTTAAAGAGTGATGTTGAAGTTTGATCTGTAATCCAAACCTAAACAAAACAGCATAAGCAAGAAGACACTGAGTGTAAACACCTGCAGGACAAAATGGAGGGCAGAGAAGACACAGAGATGATGTGCAGAAGTGAGGGGATACAAGAACTGCTGATCCATCTGCTTCCAACTGCACGCAGCTTGTTTGGACAGATCGAGTGTGTTTCCCCAGAGGAAATAGGTCACGGAGAGACACACAGGCAGCACAATCATGAGCTGTGAGCCAGGAACACGGCGCTGAAAGGATCAAACATGCGAGATTTCCAACATGACAGTTGTGATCGATGGCACCAGACAAGCTTAACATGTCTCCTTTGAACTCGCTTTGTGATTATAGAGGATTAAAAAGTACAAACAGCTGTTTCAGGGAAGAATCACAATAAATGTGATAATTTATTGCTCACTCAGCAGAAGCAGCAGGTTTACTGTGGTTATATTTTCCTCCTAACTCCATATAAATAATTACTGGGCCACAATAAATCAAACAGACTCATTATTTAGATTTTTAAAAAATCCAGTTCACATCAAATCCCTCTTCTGGTTGTTGTCATGTTATTTGTGGCGTAAAAGAAACCAGATCCACCTTTATTTGAAGCAGATTTAAGTTGTGATAAACAGTTTTTTGTTATGAATGCCAAGTTATTATTTGAATCGTTATTTAAGTGTTCAGTTTTACATCTCTTATAGACTGAACAAAACTTTTCAGCACTGTAACTGAGGTTGAGGAATTGCTATAGGAATATAAAAACACTCCTGTCTTGTTTACCTATGTGTGGGTGATGTGGATGTATGGAAAATAAACTGTGTCTTTAGGAGCTGACTGGTGAATTGGTTATGTTTTGGAACCAGTGCTGCTCTGTTTGACTCACTCAGTGTAAAAAGACGGTGGGGAAATGTCTGCTACAGTGCATGCAGTTACATTTCCAGAGAAATGACAGCTGCCTCCAGTGATGTTGACACCATAAAAAGTTACACAGAGAATATCATGATATTAGGTATCTATATTTCATATTAGTAGTGGTTACCTTCACTTGCAGCCTTGGATGTGACTGCAGGGAATACGCAAATAATCCCAGACAGGACTGCTGCAGTATTTGCAGACAGAATTAAGATCTATTTATTTTACAACTGGGAAAATCCCCTGAAGGCCTTGGAAAAGTCTCTAAATCTATGTGATCTAATAATAAGAACAAAGTGAACAATGCATTAACTATTATATAAAGAAGAATTGCACAAGAATCTTCGGTAACAAGGAGAAATAAATGTTGAGAATCTAAACAACCTTTAGAGAAAACAACATTAGTGGGTTTATTGGCTTTTTATTCTGTTTGTCCATCACACAGAAAAACCTTGGTGCTGTAAAATTAATGGAAGTTTCTCCCTTCATTCATCTTTTGCTTCATGGAAAATATTTGCACTTGTAAACTCATATTTTCTTATTTTCATATCCCTCTCTACCTTCAACAACACTCACCCTTGCCTCTCTTGTTTTCCTCTTCTACCCTCCGTCACACACTGTTGATGATTCAACTGAGCACACTCGGCTATTTGTTATGGATGAGTGTGTTACATGTCCTTTTGTGAGTGTGTGTGTGTATGTGTGTGTCCGCCGTGTGCTAGCGAAATGTCACTCTCCCTTTCCAAGTTTGTCTTAAAGAATTAGTTGAAACTGCACTTTGTTCCTGCTATTGATTGTTTGGACCGTCTGGGGAAAACATGGCAGCATGTGTGTGTGTGTGTGAGTGTGTGTGTGTTACCTGTGGACAAGGCTTCTTTTCAGGTTTGTTGTTGGGTCGTGCTCCTCTTTTCTTCTGGGAGTTCTGCAACAGACACACACAGTCTCATTAGTGAGATGTGACACCACGTCGACTGTGCGCTTTTTCATCAAGATGAACAATAAACGTTTCCAGTGAGGAGCAACTAGATGACCTGCAGTTATCGCTGAAAGAAAGGTGTGACTTTTACTGGTGTACACTGGTGGTTCCAAATTCTTTTCTCTTTGAAACTTTCCATTTGTGCAGAAATTTGCTACTTTAATGCATTCTTTAATCTCAGGTGTGTCAACTGTCTGTGATTTTCACTTGAATTTTAAACACGACACACTCTTGTGTTTTTTGTTTCCGTAAACTGACACAAGAGATATTCGACAGCATTCATCGTGACAAGTAGTGTCAGAGTGTTACGAAGCAAAACTCTCTAAACACCGTATGATTTCATGTCTGCCTCATCTCTGAACAGAGCTATTATCTAAACCACTGGCTGCTGCACAGACGTAAGCATATCATACATTTGGGTGCCTGGTCACACCACTAACCATCCATTTGGAAAACTGCTCATCATCGCAGTTCCACTGCGCTAAAGGCAATTTTGTCATTTTTTAGGATGTTGAAGGCATAAAGACCTGCAGATTTTGTCAGGATGCATAAAATCTTACCAGTTTATCTGACAAGATGACCTTCAGTTGTGCCTCTTCTAAGTAATATTCTGACATTTTGGCAAATCTGTCTATTTACTTTCATGCAGAGAGCTAGATGAGAAAAATGATATAGCTCTTATGACTGTCTGTTAAATGTGAATACGCTACAGACAGGCCCTAGTTTACATAGCACTAAGACTCAAAAACAAGATCTAGTCTGGCTTTATTCACACTACTTAGTGTAAACTGAATAAAAACTGAGTGTAAGAACAAAAACCTGTTTTTTTGTTTTTTTGGAGGGCAGGGGGGTTATGGGCTTTCTGGAGCCTTGTTGTTGTCCTGACATTGCCACCACCTGAGATTCTAAGCTGACCATATTCTGATGCTACAAGCTGTTTAAAATAAATATATCGTATGACGCAGTTCCATTCCCTCTCATGTAATTGCTATGATGCTGATGTGATCATTCCTGTAGTGATTTTCATCACTGCAGCGACACTGATAAGAGTGGAATTACAGCTGTGAGGTGGAGATACCAGTGTGAGAACAGAGAGAGAGATGAGGAGAAGGAGGAAGAGAGGGAGAGAGAAGAAAGCACAGATGTGAGACCTATTAGTGGACCAAAGACTCGGCTTCTAAAAACTACTCGGCTCTCTCCTCTGTCCATCCAAGTGTCTGTTTTCCCAGTGTATTAGACTCCCATAAATCATCATCCTTCCTCCTCTTTAGAAGACCAATCACACACACGTACACACACACACACACACACACACACACACACACAGTCAGGACAGACGCTGCAGTGCAAGTAGCTCGGCTCATCTGGCTCAGTCCGTTTCCATGGAAACAAGCTACTCTCTGCAACGAACCGCCGACAACAAAAGAAAGAAATGGAGGGATGGAAGGAAGGAAAAGGTGAGCGAGGAGGGCTGCTGAAACCTCCCAGCAGGGAGGAATATCTTAAATAATTCCTCTCATGTCCAGGTAGAGAAACACTGCAGCATCAGCATGACGGGGATTCACTTATTTGTCAGATTTTTCTTTACACAAGTCTACCAGTCCTCCCCCTCCCTCCCTGATTCCCTCACCTCTCCTCTTTTTTTAGTTCTTTATCCTCAACCCTCCATCTTTCTTTGGGCTATTTCCCCGACCTTTCAATTTTTCCCACTGTCCTCCCCTCCCTCTTCTCCCCCTAAATCCCCCCTCCCTCTCTCAGTCTCCTGACCCGCATAAAGATCAGTTTAGAGGATGCAAACTGTCTATTAACGACTCTAAACCCAGCGGATCAATCAGTCTGCCTGATAATGGAACCATGGATTCTGGCTGGAGGCTGAACAGATGTGGGACTATTGGATCAGGCTTTCAGCTCAGCGTTTAGTTGCAGAGTTGCACTGACAGAAAAAGATGGAAATTAATTCATGGTAGACTGGAGGGAGCTGATGACACTGAATATCACACCTTGTTTCAATTACATGAGTTATCCGTCAACTGCAAGCAAGAGGAAAAGTTGCATGATTTGATAAAAGACTGTTAAAGTCTGGAACACAAAAACCTTTTGTAGAATAAAAATAGACTTTTTCAGCCAATAGTGACAGTGATTGGGAGGGTAGATGATGTAATAGTAGCCGCAAGTGATATGCTTTCACCTGGATTGTCTGGAAATGTTGGAAGAGGTCAAATAGAGAATTGAAAAGCTGTATTAAACTTTTACACTAAAACCACATAACTAAATCAGTGCAATGAATCTACTTCCAATTTTTGGTGCCTTTGAAGTTTCTGATGCAAAAATAAGGGGTGTGTATATTTCTCATGAATTATTATGATTATTACTATTTATTTAGTTTTTTTTTAAATATCCTGGGATATTGGGATGGTTATAAGCTCTTGGTCCCTATTACCGTACATAGTATGGTCTTGCTTTTGAATTTGCATTTTCTTTTGCATATTTTCTGGAAATGCAGTTCAAATTTGCACTACATTTGGATGGAAATTTGACTGCGGTCACGGCTCACCAGCACACCTGAATGAAACCAAGGCATTGTCATTAGTAACAGCTAAGCTTCAAATCTCTGCTGTAGTCTGTCACTGACAAAGTCGCCTGGACTGTCACTTAGCTGTCTGCACCTCCACTGACTTGCCCCTACTGAGATGCTGCAACATGGCAACCTGGTAATTAGATGCCTGAACAGCCTGAACCACAGAACGCTGAGTCAGTTTTGCCTAAAGTGAAAAAAAAAAAAAAAAAAAAAATCTGGCTGAAATGTGTCTGAGTTGCCTTCAATGAGCCTGCAAGTTGCATCAGCAGGCAAACATCTGCCTCTGCTTAACAGCAAAACCAGGGGACATTTTAAACCAAGTTTTTAAGTGATGAAAACTGAACATCTGCAAATACAAAACAAGTGTTGGATTGTCACTTTGCCTTCTGGAGATTTTATTATAAAAGCACCCAAGATTTGTTTAACTCAGCTTTGCTTCTAGGAAGCTCCTTACAAGTGTGCACATCTAAATTTCACTTTTACAATAGTATACTTAGACGTTATGTTTACATAAAGGTGTGCACGCACACACACACACACACACACACACACGCACACAGTCAGCATGACCAGACCTGGTTCTCATGTTCCTGAGCTCACAGGCCTACCGTTACACCGCAGATAAGATAACAGGTTGAGTCCTGTGTTATCTGATAACACGTTTAACAGCTTCAGGCTGAGTCCTCTGCTTCTCTAGCAGCAGCAAATGTTTGTCTGGTAATACTGCACCATATTTCACAGTAATCAGGGGAAAATCTGACGGAAGAGGAGATGGATTGGTTTTTAAAAAAAAAAAGTGAAAAAAGGACAACAGATGTAAAGAGATTAAAAGAAAGAGGTGAGTAAAAAATTTCAAAGATGTAAATGCAAGGCAAGTACTTCTGTTGCCTGACTGATGGAGAGAAAGTGTGATCAGACAAAGAGGCAAAGAGGAAGAGATGCTCAGTGACTAAAAGAAACGATAGAGAGACAGATAACAACAGCAATGGCAGGGAGTCGGAGAGAGAGATGTTGTCATTCCTCCGTCATGGATGAGGAAGCACAGCAGCGGGAACTCTCTTCCTTCAGATCCAATCTGATCTGCAGCTCAACCAGCCGTGACACTCGGGCTATAGAGCAGGGCGGGATCAAACACACGAAGCAACCCGATGAAGCAGCCGGAGGAAAGTTTGGAAAGTCGGGGAAAACGGAGGGAAAAAAGCTGACACCGTGGCTGGAGGGGGAAACTATATGTGATGTTGACACTCAGGATATGGAAATGATCCGCCCTTAGAATGGCTACATGGGGCGAATAAGGACTAACACATCATCGAAGCTTAGAGGAAAGACAGGACAGCAGTGGAAACGCTCATACAGATGGCTGAAAATAGAAGCAGAGGGATGAAAAGACTGTCCTGCCACCCGAACAGGCAGCAATACGCAGACAAAAAATTCAGATCTGCTTGATTGACATGTAACTGCTGCTGGGTGACAGTCTGGAGTAAAGTAACAGAGGTTTTTACAGAGTGCTGATCTGGTTTCTTACACGCAAATGGTTTTAACAGCCTAGTCAGGTTACAGGCCGTCACGCAGGTTAACTGAAAGCAGATGAGATTGCTCTCTGGGAATAGAAGAGACTAAGAGAAGAGGCTGTTCAGAAATCAGATTTGCTCTCAGCGTACAGACTCACCTGAAGCAAGCAGGCGTGAAATCCTGAGAGCTACACAGCAGGAGTATGCGTTCAACTGAGACTTATTTTTGCCTCTACTAGAGATGAACCATTCATATTTATTTCTCTTATTTTCAGTTTAATTGTCCTGTGAAGCAACTCTGTGACGACATTTCAACAGGTTGCTACATGAAGCTCAAATTTGGTTTCCTACTTCACCCCTGCCATTGACAAAAGGCTAATGGAAAACATTTTTGGATCATTGGAAATACACTGACTCATTTTCTTACTCAGAGATAGATGAGAGAATCGGTACTGCTCTTATGTCTGTGTGTTGAGCTGGAAAGCTAGCTTAGCATAAAGCCTGAAAGCAGGTGGACACATTTAGCTTTTAACTTTCTCCAAAGACCATAAGTACACATATTAACAACTCTAAATCTCACTGATAAACATCAATATCTCATTCTTTTCATCTCTATTGACAAAAATATGTAAATGAATGTGTGCGGATTAAAAAAACAACAAGGTGTCAGTAGGATGTTGTCTAACTAGACATAAAATTGCTATCAGTCTTGTCATGTTGACCTATTCATTGTATTTTTCCAAAGCATGTCTTTGTATAAGTAACCCATCATAATGGCTGGATACTCTGAGGTGATAACAGGTCTGGTTCCATAATACAGACATAATTAAAAACATACTAAAGTGACATTTTCCCATTACATTAAACATTTTTTAAAAATCCTGCAATCATAGGTGAGGTAAACCCAACAGTTGGTTTTGATCACAGCTGTGGTCTCCGTGTTCGTGTCTATGACCAAGTCAACCTACTGAACTTCACCTGTAGCTGGCATTATGCACCGCAGGCAGTTGCTAATGAGCTAACAGCCACCAGCTGCTAGCTTAAAGCAGCAGTAGGTAACTTTGGGGTAAATATCAGTTAACTTTTTGTGTTCTATCTTAAAGAATGTCATAATACCCATAGACAGCTGTTAGTAAGTGACACGGTCTGAGAGTATAGAGAGATCTCTGTGTTTTTCTGTGCCTCTGTATTCAGTATTGGTAAAGATCCTATCGCTCCCGTTCTATTTGCCTGATCAGCGACGCTCTCTGTACTCTCAGTCCTTACTAGCTGATCTACACTGCGCTTCTTAGCGACAGGTGACGTCGGTTGCCTCTGCCGACAACAGAGTGTCTGCAAGCGACACTGTCAGCCAGCTCGACTTTCCCTACAACCATTTCGTCTCCTTTCATTCAAACTGGTCGTAAAAGAGAGAGTGTCAGCAAACGCAATAAAACACGAGCCAGCGCAAACAGCCGCAGCGAAGTTGTTTTTCTGTTAGTATGTTTGAGTCTCATGCTACAGCTAATGTTAGCTTTTTGGTTGTTAGCAGAAGTTACCTACTGCAACTTTAAGCTTACTGTGGTATCTTAATGTTGCCAAGCTAACGTTAGCCTTTTTTCTCAGAGTTTCCTAGTTGGGGAGTTTGGCAAGAAGTGCAAGCTGACTTTACTTTTTAATTAAAATAAAGCATTAATCGCAAAAACAAGTACATGATACAGCTGTATTCATTGAAGTCCGTGCTTTGTGAGAAAAACCCCAAGTCAGTCCTCAACTTAAATAAGTCCAGCTGCTCGTGTCCCCATCTTGGCTGGCCCCAACACAGCTGTGGTCTTTTGCCTTTAGAGGCTGTTTATGACATACAGTAGTAACATTTTTGAGCTGTATATTTGATATAGCCAGCCTGCATTTTTGTATTTAAAATCGACCCAAAGTTAGTGGTCGTATCATATTTCTGTAACTCCTATTGTTCTTATGGTCTGTAAGTACCACAAAATAATTCAACATGACACAGAGGCAATTTTATTCATTAAGTTTTTACTTTTTTTATGGGACACTTAAATGCAACAACAATTATATTATCCTCTGGGGGCAGACATAAAATCAGATTACTAGAATAATGAGTGAAAGCGTATGTGTTTGTGCAAGTGTACATAATGAAAGTGGGTTTGTGGAAAGAAAAGTCATTTATTTGAAGTGCACGCAGAAAGAGCTTTTGCGGTTGAGCGACCAGTCTCAGCCTGAAAGAATAGGACACTCCTGTCTCTGCATCATCTCCACCACACACACTGGAACAAAGAGTCAATACAGCGCAATACAGAATAGGTTGCATAACCAGGGTTGAGTGTGTGTGTGTGTGTGTGTGTGTGTGTGTGTGTGTATGGATGGAAGCAGAGAGAGAAGGAAAGGAGAGCGTCAAGGTTACATTTTTAAACTCAAATCTTGCTACTGACCAGGTAGAAATGATTCAGTAATGCTCATATAACAAAACCAATGAATGGTTGTAATGTTGCAGGCAGATTATAACATCATATTTACTCTTAGTCACACTTGATAACAGTTTTTACTGAATTCTTGACATGCAAATGCAGCGTTAAGCAGCTCTCCGGTGTTCTGCTGCAGACGAAAGCAGCTCAGAGCACAACGGAGCAAAGCAGATAAGACGAAAGCAACACAAGCGTTTCCCAAATCCCCAGTCTGCTCCGCTCGTTACTACACACTCATGCTGGTTTCACACTCTGCAGTGTCTCTCACACTGTAACACATTGTTTGTGAAACCATTATTACACCATGCTAGGGCTGAATTAGGAAATAAAGACCCTATTCGCTGTCTGTGCTAAAAAAAAAAAAAAAGCTTCTTTGTCTGTTGCAATGTTGTCAATAAAGTGTGAATTGACGATCACGAATTATTTAAATCAGAGGCTTTGCCCTCCAGTGATACATAAAGCACTGTATGACTGGTTTGCATGCTTTAGTCCATTTAATACAAATCAAGCAATACATCAAGTGTATATAAGACAACAGCAGTACTCCACTGGGGAACTGTTTGGGTCTTAAATGAGATTTAAAGGCATACTACAGTTCAAGATTGAATTAGAGCAAAACAAACGGTCATCTCTTCCCAAACCATGAAACATTCATGGGAACAGTGCATTTTGATTTCCAGTGTCTCGATGTGTAAAGTGATGTTCATGCTCTCACATAGAAAAACATTAAAAACAAGGGATAAGGGATGGAAAAAAAACATCAAACTGTTCGATTAACACTAGAAAGACAGTTAAATAAAGGACAACAAGCTGCCCATTAAAGGTGTAAACACATTTTTATTTTATTTTATAATTTTTTTATTGTGTTATCTCACAATATCGCCTTATTCGTAAAGTGGGTCAAGGACAAACCATAAAAGAAACATCTTTACAACTGAAGCTTATTAATTCTTCAATTTAGCACTGAGTTGACGTCAGCTTGGATGGCCCCCGAGTCAAATATAAAACAAAGCCTCCTTTGTCTCCGTTATGTCCTCCCTGCTTGTCCCCTGCATCTCCCTGTGTTAACACTACTGCAGGGAACCCAGGCTGAAAAAACAATGCAGCATCACAGAGAGGAAGGAATAAACTATCAACCTCATCATGCACAGACACATAGACATCGAAGAGGAGCAGATGTGTTGATTGAAAAATATTAAACTAACCGCTTCTATCTGATGCCTCAGGTTGTCAAGGAGATGAGGTTATGACCTCGGCAGGCTGAGACAGACAGAATAAAGCGAGTCGAGTGTTTTTACCCCCAAGTGTCTCCCAGCCAGGCAGAGGAGCAATAAAAACAATATCACACAGTGATGCTCACAGACTCACAAGGAAAAGCCATCATGTCAGTATTGATTATGTCCAGATGAGATCAATACTGCCTTGTTTCCAGTTACAGTAATTCCAGCGCATGGAGGCTCCTTTTAGCTTCATATATGTTTTTAAGTTTTGTTTCTAACTTTTTTAATGATGCAGTTCAGCAAATGTTACTCTATGGGACAAGACGGAAGATTAACTGATCCCTGTAGCAGGAAAATGGCAAATGACTGTAAAGATAAAAGCAAGAAACATGCATAAAAAAACACATGGTTCTAACTGCCATGATTTCCACACAGAGTTTTTTTTTAAAATCACAACTCAGCACACCTGATAATATAACGTGTCGGCAGATGGTGCATTTTAAAAACATGAACTCCAGCACACAGCAGTCTCACTTACTGCTGAAATATTTATTTTACTTTTGTTTGTCTGACCTTTACCTCATGTGTGAGGCTATAAAATGAATGTAAACACCAACACATGACCCAGAAAAAGCTGTTTATTTGCTTCCAGAAGCAGCTGAAAGAGCTGTTTCCAGGTCATATCTCGGTGTTTACATTTGTGTTATAGCGTCAGAACATGAGCGGACACCAAAAACCACTCATCTTTTAAACAAGCGCTGATCGTGTATTTTAAAGTATTGTCTCAGTGCCTATGCAAAACTGTTGTGGAAGCTAGCGGTGTTGTCGGCAATGAGCGTGCATTCTCAAGACTGCACCATTCTTCATAATGTTGCTATTGACCATTGTATATGATTGTAAATAACCTTATGATAGAGCTTAATGTGCTAAAAACTGAACTTCTCCTTTAAGGTTTTTCTCTGAGTGACAAAAAAACACCCCTGACACCTGACAGTGAAACTCGAGTTCTGAGTTAGTTCATCTGATCATCAGTTAAACCACCTGACTTCTGTAGCCCTCTGATTGGATGACTGGATTACTGAGGAAGCTTGTATTTGGATATAATGAGATTCATTTTTCAGAAAGCAAAAGCAGAAAGCAGCGCAGACATGATGACAAGGTGTGTGCTTTTAGGTAAAGCTACTAAAACCACCATGTTGTCCTGAAGTGCTGGTCAAGTTAATGATGGAAAAGTATCCACAGTACCGTTTTTATTCTCATTCTTTATGAGGAGTGGGTAAAAAAAGTAGTTGTGACGTTTAAAACCAATTTGCTACGAATCACGTATGTGGCATGATGTTTAGGTTAATTCCATGCAGCCTTTCGTTCCCTTTATTTTCTGTACAGAAATTTAACTTGGAAATGAGAGTCTAAATAGCGGCTCAGTTTTCTGCTAAGTGACCCGAAGCTAAATCAGAGTGCTCCCAGACAGACGCACGTTTCCCTCCCGCTGCATCACAACATCATCTGAGCCACTTTAAATGTTCCCACCATGTCTGCTGTTGAATTTTCAGTCGTGCAGATGAACGCTGACACGATGTAACACAACAATGATTCAGCTCACATCCGCTTGTGTGCGTCTGTGCAACTAAAGCCAAGAGAATGAATGGTCAATTAGCATCACATTAGCATAGCATTAGTGGAGCAACAAAGCACTATAAAACTGATAGGGGATGGATGAGAAGAGAAGTGTGCAGAGACGGCCATCAACAGTTTGTCTCTTTCCGTCGTCCTGCCTTGACTTTGTCTTTCTCTCCTCCTACTCTCTCATCTCCATCAATATCCAATTATGACAGCAACGGGCTGAATTTAAGACAGACAGAACCAGTCTCCTCCTCACACACACCTGGACGCAATCAGCTCACACACACCTGGACGCAATCAGCTCACACACATCTGGCCCTGCACTAACTGATCACTCTCAGTGAGCGTTTGTCTGACCTTCCTCACACCTG
>JAPXVT010000002.1:4761578-4772538 GCA_029823135.1 Acanthurus reversus | reverse complement strand
GATACTGGTGTTATCTCTTCATCTTTTTAGATAAATGGCTATTCATTAGTGTAATAAAAAAATGAACATCTTGTTTTTTAGCCAAGATAAAATGGCAGTTCTTTTGTTAGCATTCGAAACAAGTTATCTTATGAGACACTGTGAGCACAGTGATGGAGTCCTGTGAGAGCAATGCAGAGTTAATGCTAAGAAAACAATCATTACTATATATTTATCAAAAAGTACCATCCAGTACCACAATAATTTCCAATCTAGTTTGAAGGAGTAAATCAACATTGTTTGCTTTCTTGCTGCATTTAAGATAAGTGGATTGATAGCGTTTCTATGTCAGTGCTGCGGAGTTACCGCTGGCAGCTAGTTAGCATAGCTTAGCAAACAGACTTAGCACAAGGACTGAAAAAAGAGAAAGCATCTAGCATGTTGAGCCACTTATTTAAAATCGATTTAAGAAATACCCCAGAAAAATTAAACCTTTTGAAAAGACAAAAGAAAGCTTCCAACCACTACACGACAGAAGCTAGAGGCTAGCAGCTCATGACTGTGGCCCTCTCTATGCGGCCAAATTTAAGCATATGACATTGTTGACCACCATTCGGCAGCATCATGATGGTGAGTGGGAAATGCAGGCTGTGCTAAAATGTTGACATATTCTGCTTGCCAGAATGTACACCCTCGGACAAACAAAGCCAAATGTGAAGCTTGTTGTTTGATCTCAAACCCTCCATTTTCCTATGAGAAGATGCCAATTTTGATTTCATTTGGAGTTTGCTGCCAGTATGAATTCCTGTTTTGTCTCTGCTCACCCATAAGTATGCATCACATCCAACAACCTAAAAACAAATATGAAAATTATCAAGCTTTTATGGACTCTGGCTTGTGGGTACTGTGTATATCAGTGTGTAATGTGTGTATATTTGTATCTGATCCAAACACCACACGAGTAGGAGGCAGAACTCCTACGAGACATTTTTATGGTGGAGCATTTTAAACATTTAGTGTTTCCCTCAAAGACGTGGTGCAGAGCTGCACCTCATTCATTACGACGGCCTCATGTGTCTCACTCTGTTATTCTGTATTTACATCTCAGTGTCAATATTCGTCTCTTGTGATTATCCAGAACGACGTCTTTGCAGATGGAATGACTCTCTTCAGCTTACTCCTCTCATGTGCTGAGACTTTGTTTTTCTTTTTGTAAATATGTATAAAGGTCTGCTTTCAAATGAGCATATTTGTGTTTTGTGGTTAATTGTGTCTATTGAGAAATCTATCCACATATTGAAATACACAAACAGGCATGTACTTTAGGTATAACAACAACAACAACAACGCTGTCGAAGGAAGACCATTTCAATACATTGCTAGTTTTTTTAGTTATTTTGAAGTATTTTATGTATTTATTTTTATAGACAGCAATAATTCTCAGACTTTTCAAACTTAAAAGCCCAATTGAATTATCTTAAAATATACAGTCATCAGGCCTTAAAGCACTTTTTGTGCCTGAAAATGACTTCAAATCCTTAATCAAATGTTCAGTCCTGCTCTCTTCTTAAAGCTAACTTTGTGACGTAAATAAACTTATTTTCCACCAATATACCTCCGTTTGTTAAGTTGTTGTTGAAGAGATTTTAGAATCTTAAAATAAAGGTGGGTCATGAGGCATGGTGCTTTTAAATAGACTGTCATAGTTGAGTGAAGATTCGACCTAATGTAATCCCAGATAATGTAAACTCTCTCAGGCATACAGCTGTTTTTACAGTTTGGAGAAACAAGACGCACAAACACGCAAACAGGTTTGGACGCAAATCAGTACACAGTTATATTACAGGGATTCAATCCAGTCCAGCTGTACACTGTACTTCCCTGTCTTCACTTAGAATACCAAACCACCATCCACATCTGCAAGATGACCACATATAGTACTGTCTCATTGAATGTTCAACAACCAGTATGTTCTGCTGAGCAATTCGATGGGTAAACAATACATTCCAATCAAGCCAGTTACCCAGCAGCCTTTACTTCAGTTTCTTTTCTCATATCCTTGTGGTAACGGGTTAGTATTGTTTTCTGTTGTTTGTTTAGAATGTTATGTATGCACGCTACTTTTGAAACTTGACAGGCTCTGGTCTATTATGAGCAACAGCACCTTTTTTTTTTTCCCACTGCTGAGATTCACTTTGTGAGCGTAATCACGGGTAATTATTTCCTCGAGGAAATGATTGGACTGATGATGTTCCAGTCTGAGAAACAGGATATCAGAGGAAAAGAGAACCACGCATT
The DNA here is from genome assembly GCA_029823135.1 of Acanthurus reversus. NCBI lineage: Eukaryota > Metazoa > Chordata > Actinopteri > Acanthuriformes > Acanthuridae > Acanthurus > Acanthurus reversus. The sequence continues at coordinate 4,770,261 of JAPXVT010000002.1, read as the reverse complement.
AAAAAGAAATTTGTACATGGCAGTACTGTATTTTACTTGGAATTAAACATCCCTTCTCGAGTGTCCTGCTACTGAGGAACATATATCTGTGATACCATAATTATAATGCACTTTCCTATTATGCTGTAATATAGCCAAAAGGTACAATCTAGCTTTGTCCTCATTTTATTAAATTCACTTTTTGACTGATTGGTGTTGATTGAGGCCATTCAGAACATTTTTAATATTCTCTGGAGGGGGATTTTTATTGTTTTGGCATGTGAGCAGTGGAAACTTGTTCCTAACAATGTCTGGGACTATTCATCTTTTCACATGCTCATCAAAGTTACATTTAGACAAAAACTCTTGAGGTTCTTGTGTGTATTTAGAAAAATTACAAAAACCCTTCAGTCCAGGAAAAATTGAGAAATAAAACCGAGTTCTAAAAATCTCTGTACCTGGTGAGTAATGAGAATACAGATATCAAAAGAGAGAACACAAGCTGACTTTGGTTTCTCCTCACCAGCTTGACAACATACAATATCACCTTTAGATCTGCTATTAGTTATCTCGACTGCATGGATTTTGATTGGTCAGTGTATCACTTCAGTTCAGACAAACAAACAGGTAAAAAAAATTAAATGTAGTAAACTGAAAATAGTATATTTACACTGTCAGGCATATTAGCCCGCTGAGATCAGAATTTTGTTTAAAATACTGCAGTACCTGCCACACAAAACCACAATAGCATGGCTGTTTCACCTGACACATGCAGAGCTATCATGGAGCACTTGGACAACCACACAGTGGTTAAGATCAATCTAAACAGAAATTTCTTGATTTAAAAAGATGGATAATCCTAACTGTCTTGTTACCATTCTTGGAGGGCCTGTCATGTATTAAAGTCTGAGGGCAGCTGTGGTGGATTTTGGCACACGTGTGGCTGGGAGCAATTTAACAACATAGCTGGTTTGAGATTCCTGATTCTTGATTCTGAGAACAGTCTTGTACTCCATGAAGATGGTTGACCACCTCATAATAAATGACTTCACCAAACCACTTCCAACCTGAGTTATCATCCCCTGGTTGGAACATGCGCCAAACAATAGAACCGAACCTGGGAACATTTCAATGTTGGAAACAAACTCTTGGGAGGAGACACTTTTAGCATTTGCCACACAGACTGATTCATCTGCACATTTACTTTCTTGCCAGTGCTCAGTCTACCAGATATATATATATTTTTCCCCATAAAGTGCCTCGTAGGTGTAATAAGAGGTTTGTATGCTTCACTGCAGTATCCCTGTCAGTGAAGTTCTAGTGCTGGATGAAACTGTCTGCTCATGCTTAAGATTGAATTTTACAGCTAACTGCCTCGGATGGTTTTCTGTGAATCTCAAGCCAATTCCACTGGACATTTAAGGACATCATGGTGGATGAATATACACATATTTCCACGGATGCTTCGATTTAATGTTGTCGTTTCTGCGCACTTGCAACCACTTTATCTTCCAGTTAAGCATTCATGATTAAGGTATCTTCATAGCATCAGTATAGCATTGCCCTCGTGAAGTAAACATAGGCTAATCGAATGAAAAGTTACAAAGTTGTCTATGCTGAAGGTTGTCTTTTTTATTAACAACTATCACCAGGAACTAATGTTGGCATTCTATGTTCCTGCAATCCACATGCTGAAACTTTACATTTCCTTATTTCTTTTGAAGTTTTTGCATTTCTGTGGTGAAGGTCTGGTTACATTTAGGCACAAAAACACGTGGGTAGGGTTAGGAAAAGACTGTGTTTTGGAAAACATACCAGGTGTTGCCAGAAACACAGTTGGAAACTGTTGTATTGTCTCTTTAACAACACCCAGTTGTTGTTGCCAGAAAAACGGCTGGAAAGTCTCCCCTCGTCTTGGTGAAAACACTTAGCTTTGGTTTTTAGAACACTGGCTACAAAATTTCCCAACATCTTCTTAAAAACACCCAGTTTAGTTATCAGAGACACGTTTAGAAATTTTCAAACTGTCTCAGTATAAACACCTTTGTCTCAGTTGCCACAGAAAAGCTGCAAAATTACCCAGGTGAAACTGTGGACCTTGATGCGGTCCTAAACACTGGTCTCCTGCTTGACAGCCATCTTGATTAGTTGTCACTGTAGTAGCTTTTCTCATGAAGCATCAAGTGCATTTTCATAAAATCAATTTTCAATTTGAAATGAATTGACTGGCAAACACCACTTCATCTTAGGAAGTTTGGCCAATATGTTGAATTCAAATAAGAAAGATCAGATTTAGAGTTTAGATAGCTTTGTCTTGTGGTCCACTGCTTTCTGTTACTATAAAACCCATATGTTGACATATTCCTAATGCTGCAAGTTGATGATGAGCACCTGAATGCGACATTAGTGTTGCTCTTGGTGAGGACATACAGCCTTATCTGAGCTGGGATGCCATTAATTTTTATGATTTGTTGGAATATGATTTATGGGCCTTAGCTGTCATTTTGGATTCCAGTATGGAATATGCAATCTCCAGATTTTAGTAGGTAAAAACACACATCTGTTTGAAGACACATGGTTTCAATTTGCTGTGTATTCCCCATTTTCCTAAATGACTCCTTTTATTGTGGAGTTGCATGTGCTTTAAAATAGCTTCCCTCTGACAGTAATCTCCTCAAAAAGAAAAAGAAAATTTGTGGAGGGTCACAGTGGTTATTCGGTGTCATAACTGGGAATCATTGGCTTGTTTCAGAAGGTCTAATTGTCTTTCGGTATATAACTCAGGTTTTGAAGTTTGGCACAAAAGACACAGAACAAAACAGCCAAATCTCCATTAAGAGAGAAGGAGCAGCTGGCCTAGGTTGGATGTGGTAGATTAGAAATTTTACAAGGTCTTTAAATGTGGTGACAGTGTGCGGTTTTGAATCCTCTTTACTCCTTTGCAACAGTGTTTGTCATTTCTTCCCACATTTATGGGTTTAAAAAGCCACAGATGCTGAATCGGCTTCCACGGCGGAGGCAAACAGGCCAAACCAAAACCTTTTGATTATTTAAGCCTGCTCCAGTCTTTTGCAACAATTCAAATAATTAAAAATGTATTTATTAAATCAATCACTGACTTATGACGCAAAGCAAGAACATCTGTTTTGAATTAATTTAAAACAGTTACGACTGTGTCAAAAACGTGAAGGCTGATTGTCCTTTTGCACAGTTGAAACTTATTTTCATGATGATTAAATGTGATAGGGATATTTGTGGGATGAGTATGATGTCAAAACAAGGGATATGCCATAGTTAATTATATAATAATCATTCTGAAAATTGCGGGAAATGTTTAGTGTTATTTTACTGGTATGGTTTATGAGGTTATGCAGTATTTCACTAGTCAAACACCTTTATGATTCTGGTCATTTTATTTGTGAAATTTTGTTTTGAATGCCCATCGTACCTTCTAGCAATAATTTAACTGATCACTAAATAACAAGACTGCTGTGTGTTGTGATACCGTTAGTAGTAATGGAATGCAAGTTAGAGTTCTTGAGTTAAAATCAAGAACTGTATTTAAGTACAAATTTAAAATACTCTTACTTTATTTAAATCTTTTCATGCTACTTTCTACGTTACCTCAACTCCTTTATATTTCATAAGGATTTGTGCTACTGATTTTCATATTCAAACCGTATGAAGAGCTCTAAAGAGTAGAAAATCCATTTCCTGCTAAAAATGCAGCATGATGGCTAAGAGCTGATTTGTTGACGCATTGCTGGAAAAGCAGAAATGTGAGGAGAATTGCCAGAAAAAAATCAAATCTAAAATGCGACTTCACTGATGAAAAACCTTAAGATGAAATGTAACACATGCAAAAGTGGAATCAAAACTGCATTGCATAGAGAAGACAAGATGTGAATTAAAAAATGAAAATGAAAAATTACATAATGTGGCCAATGTGTTCGAGCAGAAAGCAAATAACTTATGCCATTTACAGAGAAAACTATTTTGCATAAATGGGACAAACTTTGTTGATATTTGCTTACCTTGTGTAAAACTTGCTATCATCATCGGAAGCAGCAAACTGCTCCGAACCAGACTTGTTGCTGATGGCTACCTCCACTATTTGTGTTCGTGGCCTTATATTTTTGCACAGAGTTTTTCATTTTGGTCCAGAGCAAGATCAAGTACAGCAGGCTTAGCAGCGAGCAGTGATCTCTATAGTCTACATCCACAGAGGGGTCCACAGTTTTATTCTGTGTTTGGTTGACCTGTCTTTTACAAAAACTCTGGGCTGTGGGGCTTGCACTACTCTGAAAAGACATTAATGCGATTCTTTATTGTCAAATTCTCTTGTATACAAATTTTTCCATTCTTTTGTAGTTCTTTGTCTTTAGGGAACATGTGGAAACTTAGAAAAGAGTTAAACTTAGCAGATGCTGTACACTGCAAAACACTGCAGTAGTGGCCAGTAGTGCTGTCCTCTTGTCTTTGCAGTGACATTTCAATACATTTGGATGTTGTGATGACGTAACCTGACATAAAGCAAACATGGACACACAAATTGAAATAAATTAAAAAGAGACTAAATGTAGCTTATGCCGGTTTTAAGAAAATTATATCGCAAACTTATAGCGCAACACGCTTGGGGGAGGTTCTCAAGCAGCAACTTGAGATATCAGTGGAAATACGTAATGTGCTGCTGTGCATAGAGCCCATTCCCTGGAAAGACATCCTCACTGAACACTGCTCTCACCCAAAACCTATTGGTTAAGATCACGTCCAGCCTCGGTTTCCTGGCTACAGGTACATTTCAAAAGGAAAAGTACTGGCAAGGCTGCAGTGCAGGGGCGCTATAACTTAACGCAGTGTCTCTAATGATGGTAAGTCTCAATGCCTAATTTCAAAATACAAAACTGAATAAAATTGAGAAATAACTTGCTTTTTCTTTTGGCTTTAAATTTTCTAAAGCAAATGACACACACACACACACACAAATATTCCAATTCATGCACTTATACATACATCCCATAGCTGTTTCACTGTTTTTTTCATCTCATACTACATAGGCTACCCTAACCCACTGACAAAAACATGAATGATACGAAAGAGGTGAATTACTGTGGGAAAGTTCATCGGTTTGTTAATGTTTTAAAGTCTGAGTGGAGTTTCTATGTGACTGTACAGTATGAAAGAATGTAAAGAACAAGTTGAAGGTGGTTGGGTTTGAAGGCTTTTCCAGTTGACTTTCATTATAATGAAGTTTCAAATAAAGTTGAATATTCTGAAAAATTTTAAAGGGATTTGAAACATAGCGTACCCAAAATGTAGACAAGATGTGTGACTTTTTAAGACTGAATGGAGTTTCTAGGTGAATCTATGGCTGGGTGGGTAAGAGTTGAAAAACTTAAAACATAAAAGTTATTAAAAATACAAAGAGAAATAATAATATTCTGAATTCACAGAATATTTGACATTTTGAATAATGTTTGTTGAAAGATGTGGATGATTTTTGGTGCCAAAAGATTCAAACTATTAAAAAAACAAACTGTACAGAAACAAGAGGTCAGACAATGCTCCACGTCTTCAGTGTCTTTTAGGGACCCTTCAGGCTCACCTGCAAACATAGCTGGGTCCTGAACCCCTTTGACTTTACCAAAAAAGCAGAAAACACAATAAGGCTACTTCTGTTTCACTTTATCACCACATTGCGTCATGCTTACACAACTGCAGCCCGGTCAATATTTGTCAAAGGTTAAGCAGGCAATGAGGAAGCAGTTATCAAAACAGGAGACCCATATTGCACAAACTTTCCTCCTCTTTAATCTTTTATCCAATCAGATTGTCGACTACTGTGTCAAATAGTAAGTCCAATATTTTCTTGCCGTCGCTGTTACTAAATGTTTCTGATTATTAAACAATACTTACAGGAACCATTTTAATCTTTTAATAACACTTCTTTGAGTCATGGAAAGCTTAAGCTCTAGGTGACTATGAAGCCTTCATTTTCACTTGTAGCCTACTTATGACTGACTAAAGGTTATGTAATGGAATTAATCTGGTGCCCACTGGGCTTGAACACACACAGCTAGCTGCTCTGTTTAAGTATAATCTAACACAGAAATGCTCTACATTGCCCCATATTTTAATTTCAGCTGTAATTATGTTAGAATAAATGAGCTTTAAATAAAAATAGACAGAAATAAGCTTGAGGACACATAGAAACGACAGACTATAAAAAACAATTCCATTCTTTGACATCTGTATTCTTATTTTGTTAGAAGAATGACAGCATTTCAGCCAGAGCAACCGGCTACAGTGACTAGCTAACCAGCAACATGACTACGAATTGGGGGATTGGTCCGAGAGGTCCTAGTGTTGCAAGCGGAGGACTAAATCAACAGACCCATCACAGGAACGGTCGAGGACGGGCCTTTACTAGAAAGGTTGGCCAAACAACTGAAGGAGTATGGCATAAACAGGGACAAGACACACATCACAAACAAATTAAAAAGTAGAGTTGTTCCGATACCAATACCAGTACCAGAAAATGCCGCAAACACCTCTGAAAATGCTGGTATTGGTATCAGCACGTATGCTGGTCTGTGCACTTATATGATGAGATTTATTAGTCGCTAAACAGTACCCGGTTAGCTGGTTAGCTCAGAATGACACTAGAAACCTGAAATCTATTCTTCTTTACTGCTCTGAAACAGTACATAGGAAGTTGTGCCAAAGATAATCAATACTAACACAAGATCCCCCACTGTACGCTACGCCAATGGTGTGAAATGGTACATACACTTCCTGTCTCCTAAGTGGGTGGAATCACGTCTCCCATGGAGACAGTTGGGAACCACCATCCCTCCGCCTCGTCTGGAAGTGTTATAACATCTTGTGAATGGATTAAAGCTGATGGATTTTGCGTCGCGTGATATTTGTTTGATGCAAGTTTTAACTTTTAATTGACGGTTTCACCTGTAAGACCATTTAAATGTCTGTTAATGTCTGTTTCGTGGCAAGGTGGGAAGCACCGGTTCCCAAATCTCACGAGAATGTGTTGCTAAGACAAAGACAGGTCTTGAACAAAGTTCATTTTCTTTTGATTTGTGTGTCTGAAAAAAGGTTATTTGTGTGTCAGAATGTTTGGAAGATGTGTCTTGTGAAATATGGGTCCAATTATATGCAGAAAATTTGGACATGGCAAATACGATTTCAATTTATTATTATAAACTATATTTTATAACAATGCACATGGTAATTATTGATTATTGTTACATAAATTTTAACTTGTAAAGTTTTTTTTTTTAAACATTTTTCCTCATCTTCTGTCTTAGTGGCCCCAGAGGCCCCACTTTAAAAACCAAGGGATTAAATGACTCATTCTTTCAAGTATGCAAAAAACACATAATCCTATGAAGAAGTGTCTTGTCTTGTGACACATTAACATCAAAGTATATTGACAATCTGATTATGTCGGAACACAGCAGAGCCAACAGGCCAGTCATCTTTTTCTCGCTGCCAGGAAATATTCTTGGTAAATTCCCTCAGCAGAGCGGAGATGTAAGACAAACGACGACATATTTCAACTGTAAGCAGATTTCCCCTGGTTTATATGGAAGCGTGACCTTTGCTGTGACATCTGGGCTTCATGGAAAGACGGGCAACTTAAATTAAAGGTCTCTCACTTCCATCCTTACCAGAGCCACGCTGAACAGTCGCTTAGAATATTCTAAATAATTCAAGCAGCCTACACAACATGCATTAAGGCTGCTTGACCGACTGTAGAGTTCATTTTGTTGTGCGTTCCGGAGCCATACTTTTTATTTTTTAGCTTCTTTAAACATAGACAGTAAGCTCTTCCAAATATATATCATACTACATTTATTCTGTTGATATTCATGCACTACTTTAAAGAACACATTCTTATTTATTTTCAGTCTTTATCTAGAAGGTACAACAATAATTTATCATCTTATCACTGGATTTTTTCCTGCCGATAATCAATTATAAATGAAGTTTAATTAGTGGAGTCCTTTTTGCAGTTACCTATGCAGCATTAGATTATAGTAGCGTACAGTGTAAGACGTAGCGGCACTCATTGTGGGTGGCTTTGATGACTAATAAAAAATCATTCCAGCGTAGCAGGGCAACGATTCGTCACATCTATGTGTCACTCTGACAGCAGGAGTGAATACATGTCAGGCCTTTTAATGGCTTGTGCTAAAAACAGGTTTGACATCAGCCTGTGGAGTCACTACGTGTTCACATTCAACAGACTTGGTCAAAAAAAAACAATCTCTTACCTCAACACACAGCTGCTGAAGCATCCGAACTAGAAAATTATGGGAAGATTGCTCTCCATGCTATGACTCAGACACTTAAAGGGAAAATCCACCACTTTTCATGTGGATGTCCAATCAATGTTGATGGCAGTTTAGTCAACTGAAGCAATAACTTCCCTAGTTTGTGCTATATTGACAGAGAAAGCTGAGTTGTCCTGCTCACACAGCCGTTCTTGCAGTGCCAACATGTACCAGGATGCATTGCATCACAAAAAGATATTACTTGCCAGGTCCTCAAGGTCGTTATCTGTTGCATAAAACATTTCTTTTATTTAATATTGTGTAGTTTTTACTAACGAAAGGTTTTTGGCAAGAAAATCCTCTCAAAACAAACATGGCGCTGGCTCACCTGGAGTGTGAGGGGAAAGGCG
>JAPXVT010000002.1:4720407-4738497 GCA_029823135.1 Acanthurus reversus | reverse complement strand
AGTCATCACTTGATGTAATTGTGTGCTGTTGTTTCTCACTCACTGCTGTGGTGCTCTCATGTTCGCCCTGCTGCCATACTGCTTCCCTCCTTCCCTTCCTCCTGCTCTTTCCTTTGGCACATTTTAAAGGTGCTCACATCATAACATCATAATGACATGTTGTTGCCAAAATGATTATGATACTTTGGCTGCAATGACTAAAAGCAAATGGCACCATATGGTGGTATTAATGACTTACTGTAGTTTAGGTGGCTGCAGGCTTGACCATCAAAGCTTTATCTTCATCTCATACTCTCTCAACCTCTCCCCTGTTTCCTTTTCTTTTCGGCTTCTCTTCCTGCATTTCATTCCATGTATACTTATTTTGATCTTATTCCTCTCATCATAGCTGTCCACTCCTTCTATCACCTACCCTTTGTATCACCTCTGTCACTGAACTTTCTTTACCTGTGACCACTTCTCCACCTCCTCTGGGGTCCAGTTTGGAAAGAAAGCCTTCAGCAGGTTCCTTGATGCCTCCAGATACATGGCCCGCCTCTCTCTGTTCCTTGACCACTGGGGGACCCACTCTGCCCAGCGCAGCACTCCAAGCCCGAGGTACCTCGGGGCAGGTAAAGCCGCCTCCACGTCCTGCTGTGTCTTTTGGAGGTGGTTGTCCAGTCGTGTGTACTGTGGTAGCCCCCCGTTGACTGCTGTGTCTTTGTCCACAAAATACGGATAGTTCCCTAGTGTGTCCTCGTAAAAGACAGCAACACGGCCCTCCCGTTCCATTCCGAAAGATCTGGGATCCGGCCGACCAGAGCAGGAAGAGTCTGGGATGCCCCAGAAGATGATAAAAGGCTGTCCGGACAGGAGAGGGGGGCGAGCTGGCTGGGGTGGACCGGCAATACTGAGGTCAGCAAAGGCAGCAAGCAGGAGGAGGAGGCGCAGTAAAACTGGAGGCTGTACTTGAAGGATGGCTGATAAAAAACATGTGAGAGTCCTGAGATTGTAATGAGTCAGTTTTGGCTCTGGCTTTGGGTCTGGATGTAACCATGGCTCGGTCCACGCCATTGAAGCTGCCACCTCTTATCCTCTCACCCCTTCAGGGCTTCACAGCCAATCATGTTCCTGTAAAACACATAGCAGGAGTCAAAACACCTTGAGTTTGTAATGCTACATGGTCATCACGCAAAGTCTGGATCGAGCAATGAGCAGCAAGCAATGAACAGGTCTGCATGCAGGTTTTTCCCCTGCATGATTTGTTTCTGATTTCAGTGGAATCACAAAACATTTCTCACTGTGCAACAAAAGCCTCAGGCTTTTCTCTGCCACTTCTTTACTGTATTCTTATTGCCAAAAATCTCCTGATATCTGCTTCTATTAACTCTTTATTAAGCGGCACTGTTTTGTTACTTCAGTGTCTTATTTTGAAGGCTTAAAATCCTTTCTTAGACTGTTCTTATCTTCTCTACCACCCTTTCCTTGTCTCCTCCATTTGAATGAGTGTAATTCAGTGACACATTCTCTCCCTATTCTCTACCCTATTCTCAAAAGTTCCCTCAGTCACGATTCATGATGAAATAAAGTAAAGTTAATTATTTATATGCTCAGTGATATAGAATACAGCAGACACTGAGTAGAGTTCCAAGTTGCAGAGCATGTACAAGACTTCATTACAATATAAGCAGGACAAATGCTGAGTGAAAGAACAAATGATTTCCCGATCACGTTCTGATAATATTACTCATTTGCCCAAAACACAATAAAGGAACATTAAAAGAAAAGTATGAAAAGTATAAATAATGAGAGAATCATGTGAAACATTTGAGCCACATGTGATTAAAAGACACAAAATAACAAGAGGAACAGATGTTGTAACACTTAACATCTTTCCACATCTTCTTAAAGTGTGTTTATGCACAGAATTTCAAATAAATTCTGCACCAAACATTTGAAACCATATGTGTGTGTGTACGTGTGTATTACAGTCCTTGCAGTAATGTGTTTTTTCTTTCTCTTTTTTAAATGTGCACCTGGAGCCTGTCGAAGAAAAATTTCTGTTACTTGTGACAGACAACAAAGCTTTCTTGAATCTTGAATCTTGAATATATAGGGTCTTAAGTCTGCCCTGGTAAAGGGATCGTCTTCCAAGCTTTCTCCGAGTGACTGGATAACTTTATAAGTTGATAGAAAACAGAAAACAAAATGAAATATGTTCTTTATTATTGATGTGTTAAATTAAACAAATGTTCTAACATCTAGTTTCTACAATGATTGGTAAAATACGATATCAAATAAAAACAATTAAAAACAGTTTTAAATACCATATGGCAATAATCAACTTTTACACATAGGCAACATGGCTTCTTTTAACAAATAAATGTTGATCTTTTATCCTTTTTCTTCTTTCATGATAAAAAAATACCAACCCATAGCTTCTTTTTTTACAAGATCCAATTACTTGTTTACCTCACAAATATCTCATTAACATCATTCAATTCAAACATTTTTCTTAAGTATCCCATATTTCAAATTTTGTCAGTCGAGTCATCTTTTTTAGCTTCATTTGTTGTTCACAGAGTTATGTAGGAGCAAATGCATTGGCTGTAAACTTCACAAAGCTAAGGTCTGAGTAATGTGTGATGTCCTGGTCCATCCGGTTCAGGGGTCATACTGGGCGTTTGCCTAAGCGAGGAGAGCTTAATTGTGTCAGACAAAGTGACTGCTGAATGTTCGAGTGATGTTCAATTAAACTCATTAGAGTCAGAATCTAATTTCCATTCAGTGCCGTTGAACTGACACATAGATGACCACTGTGTGACTCAGCTAATGATGATAATGATGAAGTTCTAATAAAGAACTTCTAATAACTGTTAGCAGTACAGTATGAGGCCAACTCATCCGGCCAGAGAGAAAACTGAGGGCAAAAGCAGCAAAAGTACATTAACCCTTGTGCTACAAGTTTAAAATCCTGCTAGGTCAATTCAAGTGTTTCTGTTTTGTGAGACTTCACTGTCTTAGATCCACTATATGTCAGTGTGACATGTTCTACTTGTTATTTTAAAATATTTATCTGACAGGTGCAGTTCATGTTTTTGCTGAGCACAGTACAACGAAAGGTCACTCAGGAACACTTAGGTTCGAACAAGCACACAGACAGAGATGGAGCAGATGCTCTGGATGGCAAGGTTAGGTTATATTTTGGAAGTTATAGAGTCACCATGTTACACGAAAAGAGTCAAGCTGCTTTTCTCATTTATGTCAGCAGGATAGAGGGTTTTACACTGATAGATCCAATAACACTCCTGTTGTAAAAGTAATTTTTCAGGATTACCACCTCTGCGGCTAAGCCACACTCTGTCAGTTCCAATACATTCCACAGATCCTCAGTTTTCTGTCCCCATTAACTGAGATGAGTACAATTTAACATGCAGAAGCAATAAGCTCCTAAAATATCATGGAATTTTGGAGTTTAAACAAAACAGCAATTTTTTAAACCACCTGCAATTTTAAAATACTGCCTACAGGTTAATGCATCAATAATTCAACACCCAGACATCAGCAGAGGCGCGAAAGCTGACAGACGGACCCTTTGAAGATGAGCTTCCTGCCAGTGTGTGTTCGTGAAGCTTTTAGACTGTTTATTCCACTGAGGATCATGCAACTTTAGTGTAGAGATGCTGGAAAACATACAAATGCAGAGATAAGAGTAACAAAACAGCGCAGAAAGTGGGCTGTTTGTACTAAAGAGTAGCATGCAAAAATCCTGAATGTCCAGGTCTCTTTTTGACAAATAGTATTTTCGGAGAGCAGAATTTGAAAACACCACCTCCTGTGGCCTCTTATTAAGTTTGAGAAATCACACACAGGTAAACTTTTGTTGACAGTTCTGTTGTTGTGCCTGTTTCTTAATTTTACTTGTTACTGTGCTGTCAAATAAAAAAATATGGCAGTAGAAGATGGATTATTAAAAATAAAATTCCACTCATGTAGCCGACAGGCACAGAAAACACTTCAATATGATGGGAAGGTGGTTTTTAATAATAGGTATGTTATCTAATATCAATAATAGGTAATCTAAGGCAGCACTTAATATTACATTTTATAAAATAATGTGTGGCTGGCAGCTTTAGATCAAGACAGAATGTGAAAATAAAAACTATACAGGGACTACTATTTCTGTTTACTTAAAAACTGGATGTGGTGGGTGATGGGAGGCTTTTTGTGAGTAAAAATCACTGGGCAGCATACTAATACAAATTTGTTTTTTTATTCAGAACTTCAGGCTAATTAGGATTTAAGTCTTAAAAGAGAAACATGTTTCACCACCATCAAATGCTGAGTTAACCGACTGACCATCTCCTAAAAACGATTGATATTTTGGATGTAAATTCTGGTACTTTTCAACATTTAAAACTAAAAGAAATACAGTCTCACACACACACAAAACACAAAAGTCACAAAGCCGAGCCATCTGCCCCATCATATTTTAGGGATCCTAATCCTAATCTGAAATTTCCAAAATTTGCGGACATTAGATATGTAAACAGGTTGTATGTAGTGTTTTCATGGATTGAGCAAGTTAGGTTGTGAGCTAAAACCGATGTGAGCTTCAGCACCATTTTTTAAGACTCTTTGGCAAATAGGCACCATTGAAAAGATGCAGAGTTATTTTTTAACAGGTACTGTTCGCAGTGGCCCTGCGGACGTACAAACAACTAGCAGAGAATTACTTTTATACGGAAAAAAAACTTAAGATGTGATTAGTCTTCGGCAAGTTCTTGAGTGTTACAAACTTATATGATTTTATAATTTCCCTATGCTCTAAGCACATTTATTTGCAAAGGACATAAGCTACAATGATACCAATGATATCCTTTGTAAGTGTGAATCACACTGAATCTAAAAACATGTGCATTATGTCTCTGTGTGTACATCTGATTAAGTTATGACTCAGAGAGGAGGTGGCTTAAGTAACTTAATTTCCTCCATGAGCTGTGAGTCACAGCCTCGACTGCTGCTCCAACTACTTAAACTGACTTCCTGTTGTTTTCCAAACGCCAGCATGCACCTTCCCTTCTCACTTCAAGCTAAGCAGCACGTGTGTCCCTTGTCTCCCTCTGCTACCCCTTTAATTCCTACACCTATGTCTCTGCCCCTGGGGAGGCGAGGTTGGACTGAGATCAGGTGACTGTAAAGCCCCCAGTGTGCGATTTACATTACATTCATGTGCTGTTCAGGGAATCCTAGTGTTCTGTTTGTAAGCATTTCTTCTTTCTCCCCATTAAATTTATTCAGGTTTTTCTTTTCCCATACATTTCATCTTCTTTACAGTTTATGTTTTTAGTTTTTTGGATCAATTACAACCTTACTGAACTTCACTCTATGTGTCCTGTTCCTCCGGGGTTAACAGTGGGGTGTAGCATTTTAATGTTTTCTTCACCTTACTTTTCTTTATTAGGAACTTGCTTGTTAGCAGTGGCATCTCCTCTCGACAGCATGGATAGCCGCCTGCTCTCTAACAAGCCATTAAAAAGTGAAATTGTACACTATATGATGAATTTTTGGTGGAGAAAGAACACAACTTGAAATGCCAGGGGATTCTCGTAACATGAAATGAACTGGGTGCAAATGAATACACAGGCTTCAGAGAGGGAAAAGAAGAGATTCTATCTGCACCTCTGAAAGCCTCTGCCCACGTTTTTATTTATTTTTTTAAATTAATTTGGACGATACAGAAAGTTAGGTGCAGGTTAGTTTAACTATGCTGGATAATATATGATGTCACCAAGCTAACCGGCAGGAGAGCGAGGGAGCTGCAAATCAGATGTCATCTGTACACACCCACACAGTCCTGAGAAGAGGTCTAATCAGGCTAAAGTGAAAAATCCTGTGTGGGTGTGCAGCAGCATTAAAATTTAACAAGTACATACAGATTGACACATGAACTGCCCATAGAACTACAGTATGTTAACAACATATCTCTAATTAAGCTATTTCACACCATTACTTGATTTAGAAGCATAGTTCTACTCATTTGCCCCATGATCATTATTATCTCTAAATAACAGCCACTTAACTCTAATTACATCTCACACTTAAATGCCTCGCTCACACAGCTTCAATGATACTGATTAATTTGTTCATCCCCCGTGAAATCTATTAAACACTGGGTATGAATCCATGTAAGAGTAGCACAAAAAATGTTGGATTTAAAAAAGAAATTGTCTCTTTCACATGAACTCATGAAATGTTTTAAACTGCTAATTGAAAATTACAGTAATCCTTCAGATTAACACCTTGGTTAATTTTAAGCATTTAACTGATGTTCTTATCTGCACACACTTCCGGAGAACAGTTGAATAAGCTCCCTGATCACCAACATTAAGCCACTAATGCTAAGGAGGTCAGAGGTAAGGTCACAAGATGTCCCGTGCCCTGCCTTGTAAAAACAAAATTGCTCAAGGAAAAAATGTGCAGTAAAGACAGAAAAGAAAGAGGTGAGAATGTTTTAATTATATATATGTTCTGAGATTATTTTAAATCTGTGAAATACAAAGTCATATGCTTTGATCATGCTCTATGGTTGTATTTCTATATATATGTCATTGTCATTAAGCAGAGATATAAAAGTCCTCCAGTAGAGTTTCCCACTAATGACTTGAGGATTTTCTGTATTTGTCTAAAACAGCGATCAGACAATAACTGATTACTATTTCAAGTTATTACAACACCAGCTTTTTATCTAATAACTACCTACCACCTTTTTTATTCCATTAGCTGTAATCCTGCCATACTGTGCAGTATGTAATCCCTCACCTGCAGGTAGTGGTGAATGGTAAACGTGATAGCGGGCTAAGCTGTTCAGACGAAGCCTCTGGTCCGTGTTTACTCGTCTGTCTGGACAGAGGCTGATCCTGAGCCCACCGCCTCCGCAGCTCCAAGCACATGAAGACACTTCAATGATTTTACATCATGGGGTCTCCAAAGTTTTGGCCTGTTTATTATACAATATTTTTATACATAAAAAACTAAAATGTTAAAAAAGTGTAAAAAATCTTGTTAATGCTAGGTTCAGTAAATTGTAAAGGGAAACACTGGTAACATTTATATGTAGACAAACAATTTTTAAAAAGGTGCAGAATAAAAATATTGTTTTCACCTCCCAGATTATTATGATTGTGAGACAATTATTTAAAAAAAATATCTTGGGACCTAAATAATTTTTTGTTTGTTAATGTCAGTCTAAGATGGCCAGCGACTTTTGAGCCAGTAGTACAAAGATGTTGGTACAACGTGGCATCTCTGTGTCGTCAGTGATCAAGATTTTTGGTGGTGATGATTTCAATTTTGTAGGACCTTTAACAGCATTTTTTGGGGCCCATTTAATGCATCAATTTATGTAATTATTGTTAAATGTCCTTCAGCCAAAAAAAAAAAAAGAAAAAGAATCTTGCTTTTAAATTTGTAGTTATTTCATTTTCATATCTGGTTTTCAATACGTACATTTTTTTTTAGCTCACAGCTCACTTGTCTGTTCCTCTCTCATGAAAGCCACCATGCTGTGTCAGTAACACAAGGAAAGGAAACCTGTTATTTCAGCCCGCTGGGACTGTGATTCAGTCTTTTCATTATTAAATAGTGTTAAAAAAATCTGATTTGGGAGCACTTTGGTAGTAGAATGGTGACAGTTCATGCTACCGCTTTGATTTCAGCTGGTGAACTTTGCTGCATGACATGCCCCCTCATTGTCTAACAACTTCATGTCTGCCTCTTCACCTCCCTCTGTCCAGTAAAGACACAAAATGACCCTCAAAAATCCGATTTGGAAATTGAGGAGAAAAATATCCATAACAACAAGAAAACCTGCTCATTACATTAAATGAAGATGAGCTTGATATCTTGTTTAAAAGCCGCTCTGGCTGCTGTTTTCCATCTTGACCTATCTTGGCCTGAGTGCTGTGCAACAGGTTGTATTTTTTGTTTAGTATTTTGTAAAACTTTTATACTGTAAATCAAAAGATTTTACTGTGTTCTTTTTGGAAGGACCACTTTTAGAGGGCCACTGTCACGTTTTCTTGTAAAATATGGAGACTTTAATTGGATTGATGTCTCCTCATGAGGGTAAACTGGTCTTCTACCTTCCCATGTTCTCTGGCTGTGCTGTTTGTGCCGCTGCTCAATGAACCGAGAGGAAATGCTGGTAGGATCCAATCAGGATGTAAAATCAGCTAAGATTAGCACGATATATGCGTCACTCCAATCTAATGCCCAGAAAAGAACCAGTGCTGCCATGCTGCAGCAAGTCACATACAGACGATTGCTGTGACTGTTAAAGAGTTCTATTGTATTTGATCAGAGGCAAGAAGTCCTTACAGTCTCAAGTTTTTGCTACTTTATATAATTTGGAATATACATATGAGTAAGCTCATTTTAACTGTATTGTTAGACAAGGTTGGGTAGATTATAGCTATATACTTATATACTTTATTGTCCCTACTGAGGAAATATTGCTGCTGCTGACGGCTTTGGTTAGCTTGCAAACTTTATGGTTGGCTTCAGTGACTGATACAAAAACATCTGAAAGGATAATAAACAGTAGGAGTCAGCATTGTTGCCATTGTTGCTCTGCAACTGCAATGTTATACAAATGAGTCTGAGGATAGAGATGTCAGTCCAGCGTTCATCACTTCTCTGTCAGATCATACTTGCATCATCCTTTCCTAGCACTTTGCTCCCTGACATGGTGCCACAAACAGTAAGTGTCAGATTTCCATGTAATTAGCATCTTAGAATCTTTATGGCCTCGAGAGATTAAGTCAGCCACGGTAGGCCACAACCCCACACACCCCTCTGAAAGATAAACAGTTCTTGGATAGATGGATGGACAGTGCATATTAGATTTTTTTTGTTTATCATAAGTTCATAATATTTGAAAAAAAAAGATTATAAATTACAATAAGTTAATTATTTTATTGGTTTCAATAATGTGTTTGAGAAATTGAATAAAACCACAAACTATATCTCAAAAATAACTTTGATGTGAGGTCATAATCCTTCTGGTTGATTCTCAGGTAATTTAAGCAATAACATTCACAAAAGCTTTTTTTTTCTCTCTCTCTCTTTTTACTGTAGGACTGTCAAATAACTCATATTGTTGTTCTTTCTATCTTTCTTCAAGTTTGAAAAAAAGTAGAAAAACTTAAGAACAGATTTTTCAGCCAACATACACTGTGCAGCCCTTCATATATACATGTGATGAATCAAATATGCCAGCAATGTCTGCAAACATGGTCTAAACACGGTTTTCAACAGATTCAGAAGAGCAAAGCTACAGAGACACAAGATATGCTGATACAAAAGTAAAAAAAGAAAAACAAACAACAACAACAACAATGACAACAACAACAAAGACACTATATGGCAGCGGCCATAATGTCAAATTGAGGCTTCAGAATAATAGTTTGCACACCATTTGGGTGATTTCAGCGTTGCTCCAGCCACAAAAATAAACTATCTTTGTTTCAAAACTGTAAGCCTGTCAAAAGTAACCATACCTACTGTACAAAGACAGGAATTTATTGGAGCAAGTCAACCCCAGTTATGGTGAAGGGACGATTGATATGTTTTTGTCCTAAGGTCGAAGGATAAGAGTTATACAGCTCTTGTTACATCCATCTGCCGTTTAACACCTGCTCTCTTCACCTGATTTGGCTCCCTCACAATACTACCCCTTGCCCAAGATGAAGAGAGAGCTCAGTGGTCTACATTTTGACAGTAATGATGATGTCATCGCTGCTGTGGACCACTTTCAGAAGGTCCAAGACACCTGCCTCTACAAAGAAGGGATCTTGACGTTCCAAGACTGAGTGTGTAAATGTTGGAGGGGACTGTGTGGACAAATGGTTGTGGTAGATTTTCTAAAGTTGATGTCTTATACCTTGGGCCATGAACTTATCAATCACTCCAGTCGCATTCTCATTATTAAAATAAAATCGAACGAACAAGCTTCTCAGGACCAGGTTACATTGCTATTGTCTCTCACCTCTGCTGTGTTGTGAGCTGCTGGTCTGCGTGTCTGTTTCACTGAGGGCAGGGTGAGACACACAAACACACACACTGTTATTGTAGAGGGTTAAGTGTGCGCCTTGGTTGAATTTACACAAAATCTGGCATTACGGCACCTTCCTACAGTTATGCAGAGGTGTGGCCATGGTTATTTATGCTTTAACTGGCAGTAACAACCAGAAAACATCTCTATTCTCTGATTTACAGCTTTCTTCTGTGTAACACTGCTCCCTCTCTTCATTTACACTCTCTTGCTTGACCACTGTGGCTTTTAGTCGAGCTGGAAGGGTCCGTTTCATGACACCATCCGGATTGGATTGGTTAAAATCACCGGGTGCTATGGTTAAAAATATATTACAGATGTTGCTGGGCAATACTAATCTGGTTTGGACAGGGTTATAGTATACATTTACATTATAACTCTGTTGTAAAGTGACAAAAAATCTTTGCAAATTTGCTATTGAACTAACCCTGCAACCCCGTCTCACAGAATTCACGTTCATATACAACTAATTGATGTTAGGTTCAGAGAAAATGTTACTCTTGGTGAATGAAACACATTAGTTAGTGTGACAGAGTCAAGTGGATGGAGAACACACAAGGTTTAGGACTGTGACACCACAGTTTGGGATTTGCCTCCTAACTGCTGCACTATGGTTTAAATAAGGGAAAGATCTTGATTTGGTTCACTGTTCAAAAAAACTCCTCCAACCCTTAAGTCACTGCTGAATTTTTCTGAATTAAAACAAACTATGATAGCTCCCTAACCTTAACTAAGTGCAGAGAAATAACCATGTTAAGTTGAATCTTTTTTGAATTAGGAAAGTGTTCCGCAAGGCTGCCTTGTTTGGCGAAAAACAAATGAAGTATTTGTCAGTCAAAGTTTAAAGACGCCCTGAAGAGGTATCTCCATGGTATCCAACTGCTGCGTGGTGACAAAGGCTTTAGACAAGATGTAGAGGCGGGACATAAATTTGGGAAGAAGTTTGTCGAAGCCCCAAACACACTGCCTCACAATCCTGTTGCTATGGAAGCTAGCTAGCTAACTAACTATCTACCTACCAGTAACGTTACGAAGTCGCTCCGAAACTGTCTGCCTCTTAATCTCTCTGTTTCAATCTGTCTTCCTCTAAAGCTGTCTGTCTCTATGTCTGTCTATATCTATGTTCATCTGTCGCTATCTGCTGCTATCTGAAACTATTCGAATCTACCTGTTCTGCTCTCTCTGATGAAGTTTTAGCTCTGAGCCGCCTGAAATATGAATTATGATTGACAGGCAGATGCCATGATATGAGTGGTTCAAAATGGTCGATTCTCCTCTACGTAATCATTTGACGGATTTTGTTTAATATGGATAAAAAATTATAGACTGCACACTATGACCTGATATGATCCAAAAAACTTAAAAATACATTTTTCATTTCATCTCGACATTAAATGATACACAGTTTCAACAGCTTTGTGACTCATCGAGACCATGAATTAACAACATTTCTGTTATCATGTTTTAATAAAAACGTTATTAGGTGGCCATGACCTTCCCCCCAAAATGTATTTGCTGTGGAAAATTAGGTGTATATAAACAGAATTTCCAATAGAGAGGTCTGAAACCCCGTCCTACTCTCATGTATGTTTTTAAATTTTCAGCATTATTTAATGTGCACTGTCCCCTAAAAGCAAGCAAAGGAACAAATAAGCTTAGGTTTTAAAATAAATCAATGGCTACCCCACAATGGAAGTAAATGTAATTTGCTTTGAGCACTGAATGCTGAGCTCACCGTCATGAGTTATCATTCATATGTGCATGAAAAAACAGAGAAGACTGTGTAGTTCACTATTCCTTAACTTTTGTTCCATAACACAAGGCTCATATTGTGACCAGTCGTTTTATTTTTAGTTTTACTACAACGTTTCTCTTTAAAACGTCGCAAGTTTGTTTTTTCCATTTTCTTGACACAACTATTTATTAAGTACTCTGGTTAAAAAAAAGGAAGACCCACATTTTACCTTGTGCCTCCCAAACTACATAAAACTAACAAACATCTTTTTTACTTGGCATCCCTGACAATAACCCGGTTCCAGACGTCAGAATGACCACCCACGATTAAAATGTCATATTCAGTAACTTGAACAGAACCAATATATATAAACAATGACTTCAAACAAAATAAACAAAATGCAAACTTAGTTTGATTTTCTGGCTAGTGTCTGACCAGATGTCATGAATAAAATAGACCAACAACAATATGATTGCATCAGATTTGATTAAAGAAATCGGTGCTGTTGTTTCACTTGTAAAGTCCAACATCTAATTCAATTATGACCCTATTTGGGTCTTTTATTTGGTATTCTATCTGAATATACAATATGTCAAATTTCTAATCAGTAGTTTTTTGTTTTATTTTTGGAAAGAAATGGTTTTATTACTTTATTTTAATATTTTCACATGGTGCAGATAAAATTAAACTGACCAAAAATATAAACAAATGTTACACTGACTAGACAAGACAAGCCAAACTTACCAAGGCCGGGGTTGTTCCTGTATTTACTCCTCACAGTCTGAGCATCGTCTGAGTTACTGCTCCTGATAATACGATATTTTACTCCGCTGCCGTCTGTTTTATTCGTTCCAGATAGAAAAATCAAGGAATCCTGCTGGATTTGTGAGGGCATGGATAAGCTGTGCATGTATAACATACAGCAAAAAGAAGCCTGACATCTGGAAGAGAGAGATAGGGAAGGAGGGAGGGAGATAAAGAGACAGGAATAGATGTGAGAATTAAAAAGAAAGATAAAGTGTCAGGAGGGGAAGAGAAGTGGGAAATGAAGAAAGAAAAGACAGAAAACAAAAAAGTGAGCCAAGGAGAAGTAGAGGAGGAGCTGAGAGATTGTCTGAGAGATAGAGTGATGGGTGGGCGTGTGTGTGTGTGTGAGAGTGTGTGTTTGTGCATGTGTTTGATGTGTGTTAGACCTCACCTTCACAGCCAAGTTAAGCTTCCTTACCAAGAGAAGGTAAGCAGGGCCAGTGTTGACCACGCCGACTCACATGACCACCGACACTCACCATAATCCCATAATCCTCTGCTCTACCGCTGCCGCTCTTGGCTAAACAAACACCCAAGCTGTTGAGGATCACACCTGTCCCCCCTCTTCTTTATCCTCCCCCTCCCCCCTTCCCCCTGACCCCCCCCACTCTCCTCTTCGTCTTTTGTCTCCTCTCACCTTCCTCACCTCTCACTCTCACTCACTTTGCTCCCCTTTCTCGTCTCTGTTTTTCAGTTTAATTACCTTTCATTTTTTTCCCCCATTTCTTTCTTCCCTTAACCTCCCTCCCCCTCCTCCTCGCTCTCCCCCCCCTCTAGCTCCTTTCCTCCCTCCCAAATCCCTCTCGCCCTAATCTCTTTTCTACCACACTTGACTCTGTGTTGTTTTATGTTGAACTTTTTTCAAGGACTCCGCCGCCACAAAAAAAAAAAACAAAAACCCAAGAACAAAACAAAACACAAGCACTGTCTGGGTTGGTGTGACACAGCAATAAACCACCACTCCCTTTTTTAAAAAATTTATTTTCTCATTCTGCACTTTTACTTTCATCCTTCTTTTTTATCCTCTCTCTTTGTCAAATCACTCACACATTTTCCTTCCTAGTTTCCTATCCCCCTATATTTTTTCAGTGTGTGAAGATCACCCCTCATAAATGCCATATTTCCATTGTGTTGATATATGTTTATATGTGACTCATTACATTGTGGTAGTTTTAGCAGAAAGTAGTGTATGACATTGCCACGTAGATTGAAGCTCAACCATCCTTTGGAAATGTAAAAGATTTTGAACACCTCAGTGTATGAAATTAATCTGCTAGCAATCTACTCTGGCTGCTTCTACCCTCAAGCGAACGGTCAAGTGCAGTTTTACCATAAATGCTGTACAGAGATTTTCACCCCAAATGACATTTGTTGAGCAGGAAAAAAAGAGACATTTTGCTGTGAAACTACAGACATAAAGCAAAAGGTGTTTTTTTGATTTGTTTTGTTTTTTTGATGTTCAAGAGATAACGAAACAATTAAAACAGGGAAACAGAATTAAGATTTTAAAAAATGTATATATATTTTTAAAATTTTTATTTTGTTTTTAATACTGCTCCACAGTGCAGAGCGGTGGTATATTAGTTGATGCATCTGGGTTTTTTTTAATTGTCTGCACAATTAAGTTAAGCTTGAGTGATTTGCAACCTGTATCGCAAGGCAGTCTGGAAAAACAACAACAACAATATGATAAATATTAACTTATAGCTGATTGAGACAGTTTTAGTTTTTTAATTACTTCAGACTATGGCCGATCAAGTTTGCCGATATTATCGGCTGATATTTGTCTGTCACAAACAGGAAGATAGCAGTGCATATTTTACCGATATTAACACTGTTTTTTAAGGCTAGAAAAAATACTTGGACTAGTGATTTAAAATGGTGTAATTTGTAGACTGTCCAGCCGAGGGCAGTCCATTATTTAATAACTAAAAAGTAAAACGTTTCCTGTCGAGTGCACTGATGTTTGGAATAAAGTTTGTTAAAATGTAAGATATCTTGCCTCCATTACATGTCTTTGTTACAAGTATTTGATAACCACATTCAGCTGATATCATAAATATACATGTGGTATCGGCTGATATATTGGCTGTCACAATTTTCTTGGTCCCTAATATCAGTATCTGCATCAGCCCCAGAAATCCCATATTGGTCTGACCGTACTTCAGACCATATTCATCTTCTCAACTGTCATTTTTTAGCTCACAATATTCCTTCCACAGTAAAGACGAAACAGTATAATTTATGTAACATTTCTTTTATTTAGAAAAATATAAATTGCTGACAAAAATTAGCATGACCCCACAACATGTCATTATTTTATCAGTTTTTGTTTTGTTGTTTGGTCAGGATACTCATGATGATGTATTTTGCGGCGTTAATAGAGAACTATGCCTATTTTTTATATGATCTTATTTTTATTTGGGCTATATTTGTCTTGAAGACAGGTAAACTTACACAAAATCTAGAAATATGCAGCCCCACCATGTCTGGCTTTAGTGCAGCAAATTACACATTTATATTCTTCATCTACCACTCATTTCTGCCTGTATTCTCTTCCGTGCTACATCATCTTTGCCTTCATTGTTTTTGTCTTTTTTCATTTTGCCTCTTATATTTCCATCTCACTCCTTTATTTAGGCTCCATACCTTCCACATTTCATCTCTCTCTCCTAAGTTACCTGTCATTTTTTCCATTAGAGCTGTCACTGCACACAATAGCTAATAACCTGGTCAAGGAATTGCACCTGTGGTCTCATGCTTTTTCTATAAATTCCCCCTTTTTTTTGTCTCTCCTCTTCTTGCAGCTGGTGTTTTCTTCAGATTTCTACCCTGTTTAACTCTCACAGTTTCTGTATCTCTTGACACTGCATGCAACATGCCATGTTAATTAAAAATTAAGAGCATTCTTTTTTATAATTTTGGCTACATACTTTTCACAAAGATGTTTCCTGATTTCATGACTTCATGTAGGGAACATCTTTGTTCAACCCTAACTCTATCTCACATTATATCACCTTAATTAAACTGTAATCAACACAATTAAAATGCAACATGAAAATTGGCCATAATTCTGTAATGTCATTTATTTCTTCTTTTTATCAACATGTAACATACATATCAGCATGAACATAGAAATGATCTATTACACTTAGTGGGATCCATTACATGTACCTATGTGTTGGCTGACTGGTGAATGCTTATTTATGTGTAGGTCTATGTGTTTATGGGTTAGGTTAGGAGTTCAGTGCTTTTGTCATGGTAGCTGCATCATGGATCTTACATATTCCAACCTTTTATTCTATTCCCACTGAGGCCCCCTGCACTAAAAATACATGCATCACACCGCAGGGAGTTCTGGATGAAAGCATCCACCACATGCCAAGTGGAGGCTGTACGTGATTACTGCCTATCTTCGTGTCAGTTTGTGTTCTATCTGTGTGCTTGCGTGTTTTCCGTTCCTTCTGTTGATGTTCACAGTGTGTGGCCTCCATATGCATCCTCGTTCGCGTATATGTTGTATTGCACTCAACATATGTTGCTATTTATGTCTTCGCTTACCTTTGTGCGTCTGGTTTATTTGCAGTCATATCGGTTCCTATGTCAAATAACCAGGATAGATGACAAAAAAGCGCTATTAAACCTTTGTCTTAACCTTTGTCCACTGGAGCAGTTGGAGGTGAGGTGCCTTGAGGACGAGCACCTCAGCAACATTAATTATGGGGGAATAATTATCAACTCAGCCCATGGGGAAAAAAAAAAAAAAAAAAAAAAAATCACACTCTGAGAGCTCAACTGTGCATGCACTTTTTTATTTGGTGCTTGTAGACGTTATGGGAAAGTTGTCTCTCTCCCTCTCCCCATCCCTCCCTCCTTCTCCTTCTCTTCGTCTATCATGTGCTTGGGATATGCTCATGCTTTGCACAGAGCAGCTGAAGCACGCCTAATGCAGGCTACTGAGAGTTAGCGGCAATTTTAAAGTGATGGCCCCCCCACCAAATAATACGGCTGGGATATTTGAGGGGAACATATACCATGTCACCGTGCGCACGGACTCAAGTGAACACCGCTGTTCTTCTCCTGCTTGGGACGCTTTCTGATCGACTGCACTGATTTGACTTACCTTTAGCAAGTAAGTGCAACTTTTGTGCCCGCTTTAATAGGCTGCGTAGAGGAGATCGTGTGCGTAAAGGGTTCCCTTGCGCGCAAAAGTCAATATATAAGGCTGTAGATAAGATATTTATTATTTCTGTAATTGTTTTGTCAGGGGCTGATGAGGATTGATAACATAGTGTTAGATTCTACGTATTTAGAAGGAAATGTGAAGTTTGACTCTGAATGTTTCCTCACACACTTTGGAATTAGGGCGCACTGCTCAGACTATTTTGGCACAATTGGAATCAGCTGTACATTCAAACCAACAGATAACTTTGTAAAGTCTGCCTAAGGTGTGTGATACAGATTGACACTGATTATTTTAGTATTGTGCTCTTTATGTGTGGTTTCTCTCGCTATTTTCTGCGCCTTGCCATTAGGTTCACATAAGAGGTTATTCGGCAGTCTTCCTAAAGCAGCTGATGCGTCTCTTGTTATCTGTTTCTAAACTTTTTTAGAGAGAAAATTTTGTCGAAACTAATGTTGCCTGAAATCATCATTATATAAGACCGACACAAGGTACACTCATATATCAGTGAAGACACTGTCTTCAGTAAGTGTGATCTCGATACTGTGTGAGAAATTGCATTTCTGTTGCGAGGTGTTTGAACTTATTTCCAAGAAATAATAGAAATGGACACATTAACCAAAAAAACACCGTAGAAAATCACACAAAAATTGTGAGATTTTTTTTCCTCCAGAAAGCTTGTTGAAATGAGCTGAAACAAAAGTGAGAAGTTCGCTTTACATTGAATGAATAGCGTCACCAAAATCGTCACACAATGTCTTGAAAACAAAGCGTTTATTGTACTGTTTATCCATGTGTTATTGCGCACGAAAGACTGGGTTTGTTCTTTACAATATAGCCATTGATATACAAAGAGAATTGCACCATTTTATTATTTTTTTTGACTCTTCAGTGCTGTGTCATTAACCTTCGCGGAAATATGTTTTATTTTAATTTCAAGAGGATCAGCAGGTTGTGAGTTTTTTTTTTAAAGGTGTGCTGTGATTAAAGCATGGCCTCTGTGTGTGAGGCCTCTTCAGAAGCCTCCTTTGCGCTAATGAGATGGGCTTTATAATGCTGATCTAAATATCAAGTTGACCTTAAAGTTTACCGTTCATCAGATCCACACTGGAGAAATAGAGTGATTGGAGGTGTGTAAAAAATGGCGATACATTCCAATAAACACACAGATGAAGACTGTATGTGTCAATAGGTACATTTTGAGTATTTTCCAGATAGCACAAGAAACATTTGGAAAAATTAAGGCTGCTGGCTTTTGTCATATGTTGCAGG
>JAPXVT010000002.1:4624264-4634865 GCA_029823135.1 Acanthurus reversus | reverse complement strand
CCATTCTGATCTAAATATTGTGCTGCAAAGTTTTCTGGCGGCCTACGCATCCTATTGTACAGACTTAAGAAATCATCTTTGTTTGGCACAGATCCCTGCAAAAATCACACCATAAACATGTTTTTCAATGAAAATGAGATTAATGATGTAAAAGCAATCATTCCCTCTAATATGGGAAATCATGTTGAAATCGTAGTATCAGACCAAAAATAATTGCAGTTACATATTTTTTTTAAATCGTGCAGCCCTCCCTAATGTCTGTAAATTAAACAGTCTAACACCCCAAAGCCTCCACAAAATGGATGTAGTATTTGTGAAAATGTGTTAGATGGAGGGGGGAAAAAAGTTTATTTTCCACTGTGTGTGTGTGTTTCAGGACTGATGGTTACATTGTGTGTGAGGAGCAGGAGGAGATTCTCAGAGCAGCCTGGGTGGAGGAACAAGAGCTTCAGAAACAGACGGAGAAAGAGGTGTGTGTGTGTGTGTGACTGACTTTGTTCTTTTGTGCAGAAAGTTTTTACTCCAAGAAACATTAAGTAGATGCTAATATCTTTTTTATCACCTTACATGATAGATTTTGCAATCAATGTGAAATTGGGTTACAAGGTGTGATTAAAATCTTCAGAGACAGTTCTTGTTGTGCAAGAACTGAGTGCTGCAAAATTTGCAGAATTTTATTGTAAATGTTTTCCGAATGTTCAACAAAGATGAATGATATAGTGAACTAATTAGGGTTAGTGTGAGGTGAAAGTGTTATACATCGTAGTACTTTGGATTAACAGTCTGACCCTGGAGGATGAATTCGATGCAAATGTCGAAGATAAACCACCAGCACGCTCGTGACCTGAAACTCCACCTTTGGTCTTGGAGGCTGCAAGCTCTCATGCTGTGAAGACTGTTTGGTCTCTGGGTCAAAGCCATAGACACAGCTCTCGTTGTTGGGTCATCTCAGGCATGTTGATGGAGAACCTCACAGACTGCAACACGTATGGCTTTGATAATGAGTCTGGAAATCACAAATATACATATGCCAGTAGCTCATGTACTGATGATTAAGCAATGTAACTTGGAATACTTTCTCTCAAAAGTTATTACTTGCACCTGCTACATACACATAACTGTGCAGCGCTCAGTTCATGTGCAACAGGAACAGTCTACTAAGTTTTTGATTGCAACTTGTAACAAGAACCAGCTCACTTTCAAGTTAAAGCAAGGCCAGTTATTTAAAACCTGTCAAGCACCAAAACACCCCATCATCTTTTCTTCTTGTCCACTTTCCAGAAAAGAGAAAAGAGGGCGACCTCCAACTGGGCTCTGCTGGTGAAGGGTCTTCTCATTAGAGAAAAGCTTAAACAGCGTTACGGCAAGAAGAACCAGGGACTGGGGAGCCTCGCTCAAGGAGAGGACACCGGTGGGCTTTCGTCTGATGAGGAGGGGGTTGAAGGTGAAAGTCCTCAGGCTAAGACTGCATCTGAAACTTTGGCCATGTCGTGGCCTCAGAACAGACAAGCAGCAGAGGAAGAAGAGAGCACCAGCGGACTGAAGAAGAAGAAGAAGATGACAAAAAGGGAAAAGATAGGACAAGAGAAACATTTGTTCCCTTTTGAGAAAGTGTGATGTCAGAGATACCCAACTACACACGAGTTAAGTTCAAACAAGGTGACACTTTGCTCTTAAAAAAGAACCTGACTGACTGCCCCTGATATTTGCTTTGGAAGATGTTCATATACTCTGAAAGCAGGAAAAAAGTACCTCAAGTGGAACAAATTTGATATCAGGTTTTGTAAGTTTGGTGAACACAAACTTTTGTCTGTAACACTAAAGGCAGGAGAGGAAGACTAAAAGAAGAGAGAAAAGAAGAAACAGAAAGGGCACAGTCTCACAGATTGGTCTGTTTCTTGTAGTCTGATGATACTGTACATGCGTTGAATCTCCTCTGTCTCCTCCATCATGTAAATATTCCCATCAGCTCATCTTCTACTGTATCATAGCTTTTTGTAGAGGCTCTTAATAGACATTCAGTACATGCTAAGACATGTTGGCTTACGTGCTCTTGTGCAGGACAGCGTTGTCAGATAGTTCTAGAAAGAACAAACTCAATTTGAATGCGAGAGCAGGGAAGCGTCCTTACAGTTTCATATGTGTTCATGTGACACACTGCTCGTCATTTAACCCTGACTCATGTGATACATTTGCAACAATTCAGTCTGTGTGCTCTAAAACTTGACCAGTACAGGGCTGATTTGAACTGGGTGGGCATGATTTCCGTTTCAGCACAGCACACAAAGCAGCTCATACAGCTTTTGCCAACCTAAACTGTGTGGCAAGTAAACACAGATACCCTGTGTACCAACAACACCACAAACAGTGCAAGCTTATAAACATATTTCCCATGGCTTGTAGTGGCTGAATCAAAATGAAAATCTGCCAACTCGTAAAAGCTGTGCATCGATCACTACTTCTGGCTGCGGTTTAATTTCATCACATTCCATATAAGCAAGTTTTCACAATGGCTTGACTGTTCACCATGTAATCTAACACTATTAAAAGAGAAATGTCTGCTGATGTAGTTAAGTGACAGCTGTGTATCTTCAGGTTTTAGCTCTGCTACTCTATGTTGAGTCAGTGGAACTGTAATGTCCTTATGGATATAGACAGAGAATAACGAGGGCATCATATAACCCTTGCATTTGGATCAAACATGAAAATCCCAGAATCCCCCTTGTTTCTGCTGGATTCTGTTCTTTTGCATTCAGCCTCTTATTCTTTTTCCTACTCGCGTCACAGTTTCACACCTCATGTCTGCACAGGGCAGAGGTTAGATGTATTTGAATTGTAAACAGTTTTTGAATAAAAATTATTTTCATAAGAAAAGTGTAAATACCAATAAAAAGCACAACAACCATAGTGAATGTTGTAGAATGGACTTTATCTGTGTTTGCTTCTGCTACCGTGATTGGACTTCTTTAAGAACAAACAAACCAAAAAAAACCCACTTAAAATGATCAAAATGACCATTAAAAAAACATTTTGCTTCTGAATTTTACAAGTTTCTGTACTCAATGCTCACACAGCTTTAGTGAATTTTTTTTTTTTTTTTACTAGGGCTGTGATTTTCTTTTGTTATTTCTTTCCACATCTGACTGTACGAAGATTTTTGTTCAGTGTTGATCTGAGGTACATCCATCCACATAGATTGCCATGTGTTCTTAGCAGGACTGAAGGACACACGCATACGGCTAGTTTTCCAAATGTCATTTGCATCTACTACTTTAGTGCTTGCAGTAAAATGTCTGTATGTGCTGGTACATATCCAAGTTACATTTAAAAAGATCAAATGATTACTACACTTCCAGTTGCTTCCTGGCTAGATCTAAATAGGCGACAAGAAAATTTACAGCTATCACAGTATGAAATAAAGGAGATTTTGAAGTAGTATGTGTAATTCTGCATCAGCAGTAACTTACTCATGAACACAAGACATCACCTGCATTAGATGCTGATACATTTCTCTCCTAAGCAACTTAAGACCAATTACCAGTGCATTTACTGCAAGGGCTCAACCCTGTGCTTCTCTCAGGCTCTGCTGAGAAACACAGCAGAGGGTAATGCATTGTTTATAAAGCTATCTGTTCAATACATTTAGAGCCAAAGCACTCTGAGTTTCCATCCAGCTGCAGAGCTGCAGTACTTGCAGTTGCAGTCCAACCTGTGCCACCCTAAGGGCAAAGAAAGCAACAGCAGGAGCAGTTCAGACCCGCAGATCTTTTGATATGATGTCTAAACTCTAAAATGTTCAGACACGTTAAGCTGCTATGAGAACTTTACACTAACCTGCATGTAGAGTAATAATTGTGTAGTTGAGTTAGGCCTTAAGAAAGTCAAAGACTTTCTGTAATCACAGTCATTACGCCGTGTTGATGATGTGTTAGTGATTTTTACCAGAGCCTAAGCACACATTATGGCCCAACATTGTTATGGATTATCCGGTTTAAAATCAGTTTGTTTAAAAAACAAACAAACAAAAAAATTACAAAAAAAAGTAGCTGTTCTAAAACATTAGTAAAGAATTAGTACTGTCAGAGCTTAAAATTACAAATAACCAGAAAGTTTGTAACTTGTTAAAGATAAACTAGTTGTTGTAAGGCATGAGTCACTTGAAAGAAAACCCGCAAGATGTTGCTGCACCTTCTAATGCTGATGAAGTACTAATGGAAGTCCTAATGCATTAGTAAATCGACATCCTTCCGAAAGAGAGACAGAGTAGAGGCTGGCATGAGAAAAGCGGATGTGACGTCACAGCTAAGCACCTCTGTAACCGTCTATCTTCCGCTTAACAGCTAAGCGAACAGAGTGGAAATCGCCCCCTGGGTTTCCCCTCACAAAAACCACTTCTGGCTGTCAGCGAGTGCAAAGCCGACGCTGCTGCGAAAGGTAAATACCACCGAATTCAACCAGTAAAAAAATAATGTAGCGGTTGTTTAAATATGTCTGTTCACTCCCGAGCTCCGGAGGGCCTTGTTTACATTACAATCCCCGGACTAGAGTGGATGAGAGGTGGAGGCACAGCGGGAGGGAACGATAACGGGGTGGTTAACCTGGCTGCCTCTTAACGCTGTATTGTAAATTGTTAAAGGACCACATTTACTTTTTCTTGAGAGCTGTTGCAAGTCTGTTTTGAAGTTGCCCAGCGATATAACTAGCAAAATTCTCGGGTTTGACATGCCGTTACTTCGCTGGTGAGTAAAGCTGCCAGCACGCTAGCCAGGAAGCTAATCTGGCTAGCTGGTAAGTTAACGATAAATTAGCCAGCCGTTCCATGAATTTGACTTCCTCGCCCCCTTTTTTGGGTTAGTTTTCTTGAAGTCCGCCCGAAATAACAATGTCAGGCAACATCAAAGCTACGTTCCACGTTGGTTAATCTCTCCCCTAACACCTTACTTCCCATCCCCCAAGACATGTTATCAGACCAGGGCTCAGTCGCTGTGATACATTAGCCTAGCAAGATGTGTGTCACCCAGTTTGCTGCCTATTTTTAGCCTGGACCGGGCGGAATGCGTGCATTCGTCTGTCGCTAGGCTGGCACCGGGGCCGGCTGGCAGGCTTTCACGCTAACCTTGTTTTTATCCAGGTGAACTTTTGCGATGTCACATTTAAATGCCGGCGTCAATAAACAACTTTGATATGGTGTCTCCTGGCCGTAGGGGATACAAAATCACATGTCGAGTCGAAATAAGTCACCTGAGGTCTGCTGTGGTGTCAAAAGTTTGTATCTTCATCAGAGCACGTTATCTTTCTCACTCGAAGTTGTGAGATTTTTCAATACCTGTCACATGGTTGGTAAAGACTTGGCAAGGAGAGAACACAAGTTACTCCCCAAATTTAAAGTAAACACAGTGTGGACAGTGATAAACGTGTGTGTGTGTGGAAGGGGAACCCTAGTCTGACAAGGACAAATAATTTGGCATGACACTGAGGCTGCACAGCAAAGCTAGGGAATTGACTTTCCATGGTGCAGTTTTTATATGCAAAGGAATTTGATTGCTCTGCCAAAGGGCTGGGAATGTTAGAGTAAAACAGGGCAATAAATATTATTGTACCATCTGTTTTAGGTAGGTGAAATCCCACATCATTTTCCATACTTGAAGTTCAGTGCGTTGGTCACGTTTTACTGAGATTATAAAGTATTTTGGAAGTCACCATATACAATAAAAGATGTGTGAGCTAACCCTATGCTTTAATTAATATCATGATGCCAGTCATGCTACCTCGCTTGCAGTTCTCTTGGTTTTAATTCCAGCTGAGACAGACTTTGTGTCCCGTGTTTCGTTCAGTGTTACTACTCCAAGTTGTCTACAGTAATGGTTTTTCTATTTTTCTCATTCCCAAAGCTAGTGCATCTTTAGCTAATCCTCTAAACCGTGACATTAAGCCTTAACCCATGCCTCTTGTCCCACATATGTTTAACAGTTCTACACTGCAGCAGGATGAAAAAAAAATACAGGATACATGAGCAAGTGCTGATTTAAAATCCTGTGTTTGTCAAGTTCAGTGCAAAGCTGAAGGAAGACATGAGAAGCAGAAGAAGGGCTTTAGAAAGAGATGCAACCACAGGAAGAAAATGAGAGAAGGATGGATATTTCTGATTGCCTCTAGTCTAGCCGTTGCAGCAAGTCCAATGGTGAGTAGGGTAGATGTTGGTCTGATAGACTGAGCCGCTTAGGAGACAGGGACCTTGGATCTAATTCAGTCACTGCCCATGGCCTTTAGAGCTTGGGAAGCTTGTCTTCTAACTTGTAACAAAACAAAATAACTAGTAGCTTGTCAATGGGCCGTGCTGTCACACCGAATTCAGGAGTTATGTCATTTTTTAACAGTACACTCCAACTTGGTATATGAAATTTAAAATAATTTCGCAATGATCGTCATCTGCTGCTAAATAGAGAAGTCAGATGAAACAGGCACAGCGGAAGGTTCAGCAGCAATCTGTTGCGTTTTTTTTTTTTTTCCTCCCCAGAAAGTGTTAAAAGTTGGCAGACCGGGAAGGAATTTGATCATCCTTCCTGAGTGGTTTCTCAGCACCTCTAGTTAACTTGTCATTATCAGTTGACTTATATTGTTTGTGGAAAATTAGAGACACTTAAGACATGTGTCAAGTGACAACCTGCTATGTGATGAAATCATGAAATACGTCAAAAATTAACAGTACTTGTTAAACATAGCCACCCTGCTTCTGTTTTAAGATATAGCTCAGTTTTTCAGTTTAAGGCAGTTAGCTGAACTGTATTGAGGGTGGGCATGGCCCAATACACTCTCTGAAGTATAACCTGCTCTTTGAAATCAAATGGACACAGAGTGAGTACAATTTAAAATTAAATTGAAGGAAAAATACTGAGGAAATCTTGTTGTCAAAGACTCTTCAGAGTCTGTGAAACAGCAGCTCTGCTGTTCTGGGTAGCTTTAGTCAGCAAGCTTGCAGTTTCGTTCACATGCCGTAGGGACAAATGAATATTAAAATTCAGTAGCTACTAAACCACCTTCCAATCAAATGATTTTAATAACATTACTCCCGAAGAGTGCTTCCGAATTCAAGTGGAGCTGTACGCAGTCTACCATATTCTAATGCAGTCAACATGTTCAAATACTTCAGTGTCAGTTAATTAGACTAATAATGTAAGAAATTGAGAAAACATGGTGTGATGCTAGACTGTGTATAGAATAGGTGTGTAAAGTATGTATTAGAGTTGCAACTAACGATTACTTTCGTCATCAATTAATCTGCTGATTATTTTTACGATTAATTGATTAATTCTTTATCCCATGAAATGTCAGAAGAGTGCTAAAAATGCTCATCTCAATTCCCCAGAGCCAAATGTGATGTCTCCAAATAACTTCCTTTGTTCAAACAACAGCCCAAAACACAAAGACTCCCCAAAGCAGCAATCCTCACATTTAAGACACTAAACCAGCAGTTCTTTTTACTTTTTTATTTTAAAAATGACTGAAACGATTAATCAAGTGTCAGAATAGTTTGCAATCAATTTTCTGTCCATTGATTAACTGATTATTCAGTTAATCGTTGCAGCTCTATGATGTATTTGAACATTTATTTTATGCAGTTTGTCTTGGAGCCTGCTTTTTGCATCTTGGCATTTTGATGCATTTTAAAAATCTTTAATAAGGAAGTGAAGTTAAACAGCTTTTAAAGTGTTTTGTTAATTATTTTTTATTGTAAAAGACGGTTGGTGGTTGGGTCTGGTTTTAAGAAAAACAATTCTTAGTTTTTGCGTATAGTCTTGTGTTTGTGTGTGTCTATGTGCCTCTAAGTGTGTGTTTGTAGAACTTAGCCTCGTTCTCAGCAGATCCCATTAACCTTCCTGCTGGTGATAATACATATGACTGGGCTGCTTGTCAGTTACTGAGAATGTGACTGTTTTTTTTCTCCTCTTCTCAAATATTTTTAGACTGAAAGATCATTGGAATCCCTTGACTAAGACACAACTTTTGAGAAGTTAGTGGGCCTTTGGTTTCAGTGGAATTTAGGATAACCAGCTGAGAAGAGATGGGGCTCATTATGCTGTCTGTATCAGTAAATCAGTGCACCACTTTTCTGTTAACACATCTTCGCCTCGTCAGCCAAACACTTAATGTAACACTAAAAATTCCTAGAGAAAATACTGTAATGTCACTGAGAGTTATCAGGACACTGTAGGTGTCTGACAGCTATTGCTTGGTGCTCTTTTGTGCCATCTGTTACTTGTTATCTTAGCTTTTCTGTTTTTTGTTTTCTGAAATGTTCTTAAATTGGTTCATTAAGATCAATGGTTGAGATAAAGGTGTCACAGTAATCAACTGGAATGAATGTTAAAAAAGTTGAATAATAATAAATTAATAAAAATTAAAGAGACCACATTTCTTTTTTTTAAAAAGGGCCAGCGACATGTGGTAGAAATGTCTTGTTTTGAAACTAAGCAAGGCTAGATCACAAACCGAAGCAACTTTGGTAAATCAGTTGACAGAAACATATTAATAATAATCAGCAACTATTTTAAGAATAGCTTCACTGTTTTATTTAAGCACAGTGCAGACAGTCATTGTTTCTTGTTTCTAAAATGTGAAGAATTTCTGCTTTTCTTTGTCTGATGCAATAATAAACTCCGGGTCTTTGAAGTTTGGACTGCTGGTCAGACAACGTACTCAAGTATTAACTTGGACAATAATCAGCAGATTAATCCATAACAAACATGTCGAGTATTTGTTGCAACTATTGGCAGGTTATTATTTTCTCAAGAAACTTCAAAGTGTACTGTACTGCTGGCATAAACTAGCAAATATTGTGAACCTACACATTTAGGTCAATGTAGAAAATAAATTTGAAAAGTTTGGGAAATAAATTTATAGAAAATTTGGACAAAATAAGCAGAAAAGTTCTCTGTCCAACTCAGTTAGATACATGGTCTAATCTTACATGAGCTAACAATTTCATGACATATTGAGATTATTATTATTTTTAATTTAAGAATTGCCCATAATTCATGAAACTAAGAATAATCTGCAGGAATTATTGACAATTTATGTTTTTTTTTTTTCTGTTTTTCCTCAATTTTTTCTTTCTTACTCCACTTTCCTTTCTCTTTCTCTTCTTCTGCTTCTTGTTCACTCTTTCTGCTCCTTAATCTCTCTTGTTATTCTGCCTCTTTGCTTCTTTTTCTGCGTCTCCATGTTTCTCCTCATGCATTTTCTCCTCCCTCCTCCTCTTCAGTCATTTCTTCTTCTCAGATCGCCCTGTTACAGCTTTCCAAATGAGTGACGGGGAGTGTGACTTCTTCTGCTTCTTCCGCTGCTGCTGAGCGCGGTCTGTACGCGCTGCAGACAGACGGGAAGGCGGGGCGTCGTGAGCTGTGACACGAGCAGGTGGAAAGAGGTGTGGAGAGACAAAGGGAGGTGGAGCTTGGGACGAGCCATTTCAGCTAATCGGACAGCTGGGATCCGACAGGTAGGCCGGCCGTCTACCTGTCCGGGTGATTGATTCAGTCGACTGGATGTCTGTGGACATGAACAGCCAGGCGTCGGACAGTAACGAGGAAGACTTCGGGGTGAACTCTGAAGAAGAGGAGGATGAAGATGATGGAGGAGAAGAGGAGGATCAGGGTGACATTGCAGGCTACTATGATGGCGTTGCAAGTGACGTGGAGCAACAGGGTGCTGATTCTTTTGACCCAGAGGAGTACCAGTTCACCTGTCTAACCTACAAAGAGAGTCAGAGGGTGCTGACGGACGAAGTTAACACTGTGGCTGCAGCACTGAAGGTGAGCTGATAGCTGGGTTGCATGATGCCACATTGTCACACTGAGAGTGGAAAAACCTATTGCCACTGTAGTATTTGCAAGAGCAAGATCTGAAATTATCACTGGACAAGAACAAGTGGCTGATAAAATGGGTCTTTCACATTGGATAAACTGGCATAGGTTACTGTAACGCACTGTTTATGGCCTTTGAGATAGACCCTGTTTTCAGCCCTTTAAGGCCAAATACGCTTTTAATGACCGTGAGTAATGCAGGGGAGGTGAGTAATAGGAACCACAAAGATGTACTTCAGATCCTGTCGAGCAGTGAAAAGGGTCAAAGGGAGAACTGTTGCTCTGCTTGGTGTCAGCAGGTTGAAGCCATATTCTGTTGCCTCCTCCTCTCCATGATTAGCATTGCCAGTCATTGCGGCTCACCAGAGAAACTTCTTAAAGCTGCAATGATTAGTCAGTGATTTAAGTAAGAAGATTGGTTTCCGACTGTTTTGATAAATGATGAACCATTACTTCACTTTTCATTTTAATCATTGCTGGTTCCAGCCTCTTTGTTGCTTAATAGTCTCTTGCTTTTAGACCATTGGTTGGAAACTTTAGAATGACAACTATCAGATTTATCAATATATTATGTTTCTAAACCAGCAAATGCTGTGTTTTTGTGGATGAAAGGAAAAGAACAAGAGGACTCTTGTCTTCAAATATTGTCACTCGTTTTGGATGTAGGTCAAAACATGTTGGTAATTTTTTTTACATATGTTAAACATCTTGTTACTAGTCTCTTAGTCTGTGTGTGTGCGC
>JAPXVT010000002.1:4307731-4327390 GCA_029823135.1 Acanthurus reversus | reverse complement strand
AAAAGTTACTTACATAAAGAACTCTGCTGTCCACACCGTTCATGTCTGGACTTGTAGCTACATCCCAATAAGAGGTCACTGCCTCATTGTGGGTAGAGCTCAGGCTGTGAAAACAAAATGTAAATAGGTCAGAGAAGGTAAACATTTACTTACATTCAGCAGAATGCATCCATAGTTTTTCTTTGAATCTAACCTTTGCTCCAGGTCATACTGTCTGTTACTTCCTTCACTGCTGTGAAGATGGCACACCGTTTCCTATAAAATACAAAAATACAGAACAAAAGTCACTTTGGGGAACAAATACAGCCAGGCTTAAGCAGCAGGGCTGACCAATGTGGCAGATTCATTCATCTGAATCTTTTCCTTACAAATCAAAGCCCAAACACCATAAGTATCCACTCAGAGAATCAAATGTAACGGGTGTGTGGATATGGCATGAATGAATGGTCACATTACACAAGGCAGACTGCCCTGATATGAATCGTGCCAAAATAGTGAAACAAATAACGGCAGTCTTCAGAAACACTTACGTTAAAACTCCCCACTGTTTATTGACTGACCAGGGGCCTCATTTATAAACGTGGCGTATGCACAAAAGAAGGCGTACGCCACTTCCTAAGCACAAATTGGGATTTATAAAAAACAAACTTGGGAGCATGGGAATGTGCGGTGCTCCACGGCTCTGACCCTGCCGTACACACATAAACTGAGGAAAGGAAAGACCGCGACTCGCTGGCGGAGGGATGAGACACAAGAAAGAGTGTGAAATTGACCCCAATGTGCGAAATAAATAAAAATATTACCTCACTCATATGTGACCGGGATGAAGTAAATTAATTTTAAAAAGAAATAAAGTCAATAATACATATAAATAGAAAGGGAAAAATCTCAAATAAGTTCTATAATCACACTTTTTTATTAAATTGCGCTGCAAAGACAGAATGGAGGGTGCGCAGCGGAGCGGGTTGTTTGGTAACTGAAGAAAAGATAATTGTTGTAGAAATCTGGGATCGATCGGCATTAAAGAATTGTGCAATGATCAGCAAGTGTGATTTGAGTTGTCACATACACTCAGAAAAATAATCCAGGGCCTTAGTAAATATCACAATAATAAAAAGGTATACTACCTTAATAAAATCTCTGAAAATCATTTAAGTGCTCATTTGAGTTGAAAGTACAAAAACAAATGTTTAAAAATCCAACATCTAATTTTGGCTTAAATTTACATGTGTTATTTAAGTTTAGTTCACAAAAAGAAATGAGTGTTTCAGTAACTAATTATATTTCTCTCATATACATAATATTTTCTATAAATGCAAGTGAAAATATTTGAGTATCTAGCAATTACACTTATCAGTTTCATGAACTTTAATTATTACTCATCTGAACTCAATACTTTTCATATCTAACAACAACTTAAAAAAATTAGTAAGTTTTGTTACGCAGAGCGTCATGATGTGCCCCATTCGCGGGCAAAGAGTGGGTTCATGGGAAATCCTGCGGTGTTGCAGCAACACGAGGCAAGCAAGGGTCTCACTCTCACAAACGACCACGGTGAAGTTATATGGAGGAAAAAATGTTGGTAAGTAGAGCACTTACAATTTTTAAATCAATAGCGACTCTGTCTTCCAGCATATAACCTGGATGTTGTTGTTTTTTTCTCTTAAACACTGTCGCGACCACACTGTTGTGCTGAAGCTAACTTTGTTGAGTTTTCTAGCCACCAAATTTTAAGTTAACACACGGTTTATTTGGTTAGCACACAGTTTCACAGCTAACGTCAACAAAGAAGGGGTGTAAAAACACTATTTTATTCGTATTCTAGCGCCACACAACATGCTCAGACATGACCTAATTCCATTGCGGCATGGTGAGCGTGGGGGGAGGGGGAGGGTAGATATTGGGCATTGGATGACAAGTTTAGCTTTCACCTCTCTTTCTCTCCCTCCCTCTTTCCCTCTTTTACTTAGTTTTTTTCTCACATGAGGTTGCAGTAACGTCAATGCGCTCCGATGTGAAGCTTTTGTGGGAACAGCCACGTAAGTTAGTTGTACCTCCGGAGCTACAGGCGTTTCTCACAGCGGCCGACGACCGAGCTCGTTAGCCGGTCAAAGCTCCGCCGTTGCCGTTGCAGTGTATGTGTGTGCGCGCGTGTGTACCGTCGTGTTTCAGAGTTTCAAACGGGGTTAATGTAAACTCATTTGCATGGCTCTCAGTCATTGACTGTATGGTCTCAGTAGGCCACTTTGGCGCGTTTGGAATGAACGGAGTGAGCCCTCCCGAAATCATCCAGGATCTTTGTCTGAGTGGGGGGAGGCGGGTCCGCAGGCGCGCGCGCGCACACACACACACACACACACACACACACACACACACACACACACACACACCGAGTGCGGCAGGTAGGAGCTGTGCAGGACTTCTCCGTGTTTGTGCCCCACTTTCACCTTAATGTACCAGCTCCCCGGTAACGGTTGCTCTCTGCTCTCGTCTCTGCACCGCGACACAAACTCGCTCTGTAACCGGTAAACCTTCGTATATGACGGTTGAGACTACACGTGGTATCATCGCACCTGTTAAAAACAAATGCACGTGGCCCAAGCAGGATTAGCTAGGCTACAGAGGAGAGGAGAGCGGACTTCCATAACACAACCTCCCGACCCCGTTTTCCCAGCTGGGGAAAAACTGCACCTCAAGATGCAGGCAGTCGAAACCTGACAAGTTGAAAGATATGTTGTTACATGACTAACTTTATAAACTTGTGTTATAACAACAGAGAATGTCTGTTGTGTAAGATGAATCATAAAGTAAATGTCAGGAAGTTACAGAAGACAACAATAGAGAAAATGTATGGATTTGATGCTCTGATGGGCAGTATCAGGATGCTTTTGATATATACATAATATTATTGGAAATATTTTTAAATATTTTTGTGGAAACACTTGATACCTAGAGCAAATCAAGGTTAAATTATTTTGTCAAGCATGTTAAAAATGTTGTCTCCTTTACAGCACCAACACTGCTGCAGCACCTAAACTGCTAGAGGAGAGAGGGTCAATGAAGATATAACAGAGAAGGTAAAATGTCATCTATTAATAATGTACAAAAGAATTGTCTGCTTTTCATATGCAAAAAGACCTATCCTTTTCCCCATGTTTTTGAATTGACCTAAATTACAAATATAAATTCATTTTTTTCATGTTTTCATATACAAATATTCAAATTATTATTTCATGTTTTCCATTTATTGTAGTTGTAGACATAATTTACATCAATTTGCATTTTAATTCATGGTAGTAGTAGAACTTTGTGATAAAACATGTTAATCCAAAAACTATGTACATGAAAGGGAACAGCATTTAATCAGTCTTTTTTTTTTATTTTTTAACCCTGCAACATTGTAACACTGTTTATTCTCCTTTTTAAGGTGGTGGCCTATGGGCTGGCGATGTAAGCTCTGTACATTTGAGGATTCTTCAAGAGGGGAGCTTCTCAAGCATTATCGAGTCAAGCATGGTACCTATAGTCGTGGCTATTCAGTACCCTGTCTTCATTTAAGCTGTCCTTGCTCCTTTAAAACATGGGGTGGCCTTCGTACACACTTGTCTAGATCCCACAATTCACAGGAAACTGAAGAGTGTGAACGTGTGCAATCTTTCACATGTAAAAATTGTGACTCGTGTTATCCTAGTACAAAAGACTATTTTCACCATATTAATTCCCATTTGAAAAGACATGAAACCATAGAATGTGTTTTTAGTGGATGTGATTTCAAGATAAACATATGTGGAACTTATGCAACACACAAAAGTAGAAAACATAAGTCCCAGTCATGGAAAGACTTTAAGACTGATGTGATCGCAAAGCATCCCGTTGCTACTGAGAATGACTTTGATTTTCTTGTGTTGGAATCTGATGGTCATGATGATACCACCATAGAGTTGGATTGTGAGGATACTTCAGGTGAGATAGAGAAAAATATTGGTTCTCTCCTGTTAAAATTGGAAGGCATCTATAATGTCTCTGGCAAATGTGTTGATGACTTGGTGGAACAGCTTCAATTTATCTGCACGGCATCCACTCAGCATTTTCCAAAGTTAGTGAGTGATATTTTTGCAAAAAATAACTGTGCTGTTGATGAAACTGTTATTAGTGAACTGGTAGACAAACTCTCTAATCCGTTTTCTACTGCCTTGGGCCTTGATGGTCCCTTTTCTTCTAAATTTAAGAGGGTAAAGTATTATAAGGAAAACTTCAGTGTAATTGAGCCAGTAGAGTACATTTTGGATCCAGAGGAGAAAAGTAGCTTTCAATATGTGCCTTTTCTTCTATCCTTGCAGCAACTATTGAAAAATGAAGACATAGTGAAAAGGTTATTGACTAAACACTCAGACTGCTCACAGTTGGCATCGTTCCGTGATGGTACATATTTCAAACTAAATGATTTTTACACTAATGAGGAGTTCAGTATTCCAGTTGTACTATATATTGACGATTTCGAAATCTGTAATCCGCTCGGAACTTCGCGGAAAAAACACAAAGTAACAGCAGTGTACTGGATACTAGCCGATGCACCACCTGAACTGAGATCCCAGTTAAAATCAATTTATTTAGCTCTACTTTGTAAAACAAAGGATGTAAAAAAATTTGGATATGAAACTGTTCTTGAGCCGCTTTTGAAAGATCTAACTACATTGGAGAGGGAAGGAGTTTTTTTGCCTCAGGTTGGAAAAAATATCAGAGGCACTGTTTTTTGCATTTCAGCGGATAACCTTGGAGCGCATTCTTTAAGTGGACTTATCGAAAACTTTTGTGGACATTATGTATGTAGGTTTTGCATTGGGGACCATTCTGACTATCAGCAAAAGGAAGTAAATTCAGGAGCTTTTCCACCAAGAACAAAAGATAACTATGATTTACATGTTCAGTCTGTAAAGGGAAATCCTGATCTGGTGCACTGTTTTGGTGTCAAGAAATGTTGTCCCATAACTGAGAAATTAAGTTATTTCCATTTTGTCACTGGGTACCCACCCGACCTCCTACATGACCTTTTTGAAGGAATAATTCCCTTGGAACTAGCACTGTGTCTTAACGTGTTCATCCACAAGAAGTACTTGTCCTTGACAGAACTTAACAAGGCAGTCACTCAGTTTCCTTATAAATTTACAGATAAAACGGATTGCCCCCAACCAATTCCAGCAAATTTTGCTTCTCGTAAAAGTATTGGTGGGAATGCAACAGAGAACTGGACATTGTTAAGATTATTGTCATTCATTATTGGTGCAACTGTACTTCAGAACGATCCTGCATGGCACATTCTCATGATTTTAAAAGATATAACTGAGCTTGTAGTAGCCCCCATTCATACAGAGGAAAGTATATGTTACTTGGACACACTGATATCAGAACATCCTCACAGGCTGTTGGAAGTTTTCCCAGATCAAAAATTGATTCCAAAACATCATCTGTTAGAACATTACCCTGATTTGATAAGAGGGTTTGGTCCTTTGGTCAGCTTATGGACTATGCGTTTTGAATCAAAACATTCTTTCTTCAAGCAAGCTGTTAGACATACAAACAACTTCAGAAATGTATTGATGTCACTTGCTTCAAAGCACCAAATGAGGATGGCTTACAGTTCACAAGAAAATGCTTTGAAACCTGCGGCATGTGTCACAAAAACATCCTCTCTTCCATTAGAAATACTTGACACAGAAATCCAGCAGTCTTTTAAGGCAATTTATCCAACGCACACCTCTGTGAATCTGACCAATGTGGCCATATTCCATGGAACTAAATATGCTGCGGGCATGGTTTTGCCTCATGGGTCAACCGGTGGTTTACCTGATTTTGTTATGATTTCACAGATTGTTGTTGTAGATGACAGTGTGAGTTTCATTGTAAAAATGCTTAACAGCTGGTATGATGAGCATTTTAGGGCATTCATGTTGGACCACTCTGGGAAAATGATCCTGGTACAGCATAGTGAACTTGGAGACACATATCCCTTGACAGCGTACTTTGTGGGAGGAAAACAAATGGTGACTTTGAAACGTCACATTATTTACCATTGTTAGGTGATATGTCTGACTGTTAAATGTCTAACACCTTCCTTCCTTCAGCTTGATTTGAA
Organism: Acanthurus reversus; assembly: GCA_029823135.1. Classification (NCBI taxonomy): domain Eukaryota; kingdom Metazoa; phylum Chordata; class Actinopteri; order Acanthuriformes; family Acanthuridae; genus Acanthurus; species Acanthurus reversus. The sequence continues at coordinate 4,321,257 of JAPXVT010000002.1, read as the reverse complement.
GTAGTCTTTTTCCTCTTTTCATCCAGATGGATTTGGTTGCCTTGAAAGTTATTATAGAGCACCGCAGTGAAAAGCTTACACTGCCCTCAGGAATACCTAGCACTGTTGAACAATTACATGAAACTGTAAAAGAGACATTTGAACTCATTGATGATTTTACCCTGCCTTACTTCGATGAGGACTTCGGTGATTTTTTCACGCTCCATACCACCCAACAGGTTAAACACAAGGGAACACTCAAAGTTGTGACAATTCCATCAGTTGTTTTGACATTGACTACTGTGACTGAAAACGAGACGGATGTAATGAATGATAGTTCAACTTCTGCTAGTACTGAACTAACAGCAGATGACCAGACAGATGACACATCAGAGTCTTCACAAGAAACTATCATCCTATCCCCACGTGCAAGCCCTCATACAACATCATGGCCAAAGCAAATCAACATTCCAATTTTCTCTGTGGCCACAGAGGCAGTTCTGAGGAATGCCAATGAAGACTTTCTCAAAGATGGTACTGTGCTGAACAGCATTCCGATCAGATGTGAAATAAGGGAAAAATTAGCTGACTACATGTACAGCTACACACCCTACCCCACAGGCCTTCAGATTGGTGAGGTGGCAGAGGCTTTAGTCAGAAAGCATCCATGCCTGACAGAGCTAGGCAGTCGTAACGGCTGGCTTGGGTGGATGTATACTCTTAAGTACAAGATGGGAAATTATAGGTCGAAGCTCCGGAACCTTGGATTTCCTGAGGTTACCTGCAACTCCCTCAAGAACAAGCGCCCGAATGACAGGTCTGCTGCAAAGAACATAAAGAAAGCACGGAAAGGAGAAGTGTTATTTCTTCCACACTATCCAGCAGGAGACAGTAAAGAACAGCAAGAGCTGAACCGAAACCAGCTAGTCGCCGAATCAAAGAAGAGAGACAGCACAGTCATCAAGGACTTGATGTGCAGAACCTTTGCACACAGGAGACATGATGTTGTCAGCCTACAGATGAGCATCAGTGACATCAAGGACAGGTGGCCTACATTGTTTAATGTCTCACAGGTGAGTAATTGCAATTGTAACAGTGTTCAACACATTATGGACTGAAAACCTGTATGTTTCACAATTATACAGTTGTTATAACCAGTTCTTTTGTCTTTTTTTATATCTCAGGTTAGTGCAGAGTTTCAAAGGCTCACAAAACAGAACCTTGAGCCAAAATTCATGGAGATGTTGGACCTGTATACAACGAAACTGCTGTCCTTGTTTCAAGCAAAGAAAGGCGCTGTAGGAGCAAGAATTCAAGCACAATTGAGTGTTCTACTTCAGGTATTAAAAATTATCCCCCACCTATTCAATTTGTACCTTACCTGAAATAATCATAATCCCTCCTGTCTTATTCACATTTCTCTTCATTAAGTTAATTACCATCAATAATTACATATTAATATTATCCAAATCAGACAACTTACTTTTATCCTCTATGACTCTCCCTCCTATTCATTGTTAGGGCCACGAGGCAATCACACCGAGCACTGGTCCCTACAGCTATGAAATAGCTGCACGGACCATTTTTACTATTGGACTACTACTATTGTGTGGAATTTTTCTCATACATACACATGTACGCGTAAGCGCGCCCTGTTCTCCCACACACAAACACACAGCTTCATGTGATTACAGAAACACACAGGCAACTTTATGTGATTACAGTTACAGATACATTGAGCTTAAAGGAGCTGTATGTATGAAATGCACATCAAGTAAACATAAAATCACACTGTCATCAGAGACTGAGAAATCATGTTCATTTGAAATACTGATTCGCCTGCTCTTTTTGGCAGAGTGGAATCCCCATTGAGCAGACAAGGGAGGTTGTCATCCGATGCCTTGTTGACTATCTTGGAGAAGATGCTCGTGCCCTATTCAAGGACTTGGAGGTTAGTATAATACTGTAGTTTTCATGATTTTAAAGGTTTTAAAGGGATAGTTCTAGAAAGACTACAAATCAAGTCGCATATGTGACGTGACGCCCCACCACTTTCCCTCCACTACTTTGGTGCAGGACAGCGTCGCAGCATGATGTCACATATGCGACTTGAAAATTGTAGTCTTTGTCGTTATGCTTTTTCCACAGCCTTTTACTAAGCGATTGGCGCAATTAACTGTCAAACTCCCAACGCAAAAAAATTATTATTCATTATCATCTAATCCCACAAACATATGTGTAATCCAGAACATATAATGACTGGGACCAGGAAATAAATGTTTCAGTCCCATAGAAACCCATGCATATTTTGAGTTGAGAGGTCCCATGGGCTTCAGCGGAATGGGCGGGACTTCACCACTCTATTGGCCGGTGTTTGGTCTTTTAACTGTCATTGGCAAATGAAGATGACATTTACTGATGGCAGTGGCCGATATTTGTTGATTTAAATATTGCTTGAAAACATGAATTTTCCAATTGTTTTTACATTTACACTTGACAAGAGGGCTTTGGAAAGTTACTTTTCAGAAAAAACTTGTCATGCAAATTAAGGTTATCTTAATCTCAAATAAAAATTGACATTTAAGGTTGTTTTTATTTCATAAATTTGTCTAATTGAATTTGTGCTCATTAAATTATAGTATGTAATAAGTAATAAGAGCTGCAAGGCTTAAAATAGCTCAGTAATGTTTCTGTGGCACCAAAGTTGAAATAAATAACACCAAGAAAAAACATGAGCATCATCCATCAACCCAGAATTTCACAATCAGTGCATCCCTAGTTTTGAGGTTTTAACAAATGTAATCACGAGTGCACGGCTGCAGTACAGTTAATTTTTTCCTTACCGCACACAAAGAAGAAGCTACTGATACTGTACAAGTTACCCACATTTATTTATAGGTCAATGTCCTGCTCTTATGTTAGTAGGTAGTATTTGTGTTGTGACATGCAGGTTGAAAATGAGCTTTTAACAGTTATCTTTACAATGTCTACAGGATGCTGCAGATGGATCAGCCAGCGTTGAAGTGATGGCAATTTACCTGCTGCGGAAAGATGGGTCAGTCAATGTTGGCATAGTGATTGAGGGCAACACCGTCCTCAACAGTCTTGGGGATCTTAGCAGAGCCTGCTGCTATCTGTTGGGACTGACCTATGCGTTGGATCTGCGATATCCCAAGAACCTCAAATACAGTTTTGAGGTATTCCAGAAAGTACTGCTGGAGCTGGATCCTGGAAACCTTTCCATCAGAGTTCAAAGACTGAAGAATGACCTCTGTATGTAGTTGCTGGCTGCTGTTCAGCAAGGTGCTCTCTGATTGAGGGAATTTTTCATTGGCAAGCTTAACCTGTCTCAAGTATTGAAGTTCAACGGGTTAATGTTTAGATAATAGTCTTAATGTGGTCAAAATGTAATTTTTGGTGAAATTTAGCCATATGCTGCATTTCAGCCAGATGCTCATATGCACATTGTCAAGCTCACTGGTGAGAATAAATCACAGTTCAGAGACTGAAAAATTACCACTGGCTACTATTCAGCAAGATGCTCTGAGGGAATTTCCTATGGGCAAGGTTTGCTTGTCCGGGTTATAGAAGTTTTATGTGTTCATGTGTACATAAGAGTCTTAATGTCATGAAAATTTTGTTCTTAATGCATTTCAGCCAGATGGATGTACACATGATGCAATGCTCACTTTTAAGAATAAGTCACAGTTCAAAGTTTGAAGATTTAGCCTACCTCTGTATGTAGTTGCTGGCTACTGTTCAGCAAGACGCTCTCTGAGGAATTTTTTCATTGGCAAGGTTTACCTGTCTGAAGTATAAAGTTTAATGTGTTTAATGTGTCTCAATGAGGTCAAAATGTGGTGCTTGGTGCATTTCAGCCATATGCTGCATTCATTTCAGCTGGATGCTCGTTATGCTTATGTTGAAAATCAAACAACCAGTGCGTAATATACCCAGAGTTTATGTAATGCAAGTTGAGAAATCTCAGACTCTGTTCAGAAGTAATGTTGATATTCTATATTTTTGTCAAAGAAGACAAAATAAATGTTTAATCAAAAATGTTGTGTAGAATGGTGTTTTATATTGACCTTAATTAAAAAAAAATTAAACATCAAGTAAATAGAACATATTTATTATTTGACAGTCCAATATTAATTATATTCTGTTAAAAACATCAAGTAAATGTAGCAGATTTGTTTTGTTAAATAATAATCTAATTTTCAGTTGCATCTACCTGACATTGTAATTTTATCTACTCAATTTCTTGAGTGGTTTGAATTTAGGGTTTCTATTGCATAGACATAACATTTTAATTAAATAAAATAAATTTAAGATTTCATGGTACTCAATGTAGTTACCCAGATCAGCTTAAAAAAATTAAGTACATTTTACTTAATTCATGAGGTAAATTTAACTGATTTCACAGATTTTAAGTTTACTCAATATTTTGTGTGTAATATTGTTACACAGATTAAATTGAGTAGAGTATAGGTTAATTTTTTGAGTGTAGGCCCGTCTTCAGAATTGCGGAGATAAAGTTTTGACTGGACCAATCAACGACTAGTGGGAGTTCAATGATGTGGAAGTCAAAAGCTTGCTCGCAATACTTCAATAATGGAGGAGGCCTAGGGCTTTGGTTCACCCCTAATTACTGAAAACTATGGAATATTAAATACAAGGAATGTTCCAACCAGATGACTAGCAACCTTGGGGACACAAAATGTACTGCTTGTTTGTGATTACTGCAAGTAGAAAAGAATAGGAGTCAGAGTCTTTCTACTGATCTGTGTGATGCAGACACGAGACACACTCAGTCTCAGTTGCAACACAACACGTTAAGAAACACTGTAAAAAAAACAAAACATACAAAAATAGCCAATATCACAACACAATATATCAATATTGATGTGATTATCTTACAGCTAGTGGAAAACTAATGATAGCTGCCACTTGTCTGTAGCCTGCAGGCTACCAATGTTTAAGCCGGTGTCTCAGGGGAACGAGAGGCCGGGGCTTCCGTTGTTAGCAGTTAGCTGCATCCTGTAGCTACATCTACTCTGTGATAGTTTGGTTTTATTTCAAACAAAAAAAACGTCTTATTCCGTGATGAATGGCAGGTCAGAATCTCAGTTATTACACAATATAACAGCATATATGTTATTATTGAACAGCGATTGGAAAACACTTTTGGCTTTTGGTTGTGTCGCTTAGCAGGACCGCTCCACAGTCACTCCACAGTATGCGAAATGCCACCTAGCAATGCAATGATTGTTTGTGCTGATTCATTTTGAAAGGGCAACAACCAATAAGGACAAAAAATGACTGACCAATCCTGAAATTTGGTCCCCTCACTCACTGAGCACTTTTGTAGGGCTTGCCTGCTTCTGCGGTCCAGCCAAAAATGTCATTTCTGATACTGAAAAGCAATATGTGTATTTTCTTATTTACATAGGTGCTTTGAGCCGTCAGAAGCAGGTGTAGGTTTTGTTACTTACTACTTACGTAGGCCTTTGTAATCCTTTTGGAACATTTTCTCCTCATCAGCTGTATTTCTACTGTTTCTTGTTTGGTGCGTTCCCACAGGTTGATGTTGCTAATTTTGCTCTGTGGGTTTTGTTAGTACCTGATTAAAAGATTGAAGCTACATAAATATCGATGAATGCCGATATATAAGTAAATTTGCTCCTGCGAAGAGTTTCCACACAAAATCATTCTGTTCACGTTTCATTAATGAGAACCATCGTCTAAACATTGCATTTGTGTTGCAGTGCAATTCTGTTCTCGGTTAAATGGAACATTTTCCAGACAGCACTGAGTGGCTCATTAGCCTCTAAAATTCTTGGCTAAAGCCAATACCAGATTTTTTAAATCAGTGGATGACTAACACGGCCAATAGATAATTTAACATCAAATTGCACAAGGAGGAAAATCTGTGTTGCCGTCTTCCTGCATATTTGACATCATAGATTTGGCCTGAAGTGTTCAGCCTGCTGAGTGTGGTGCAACAAACACTGCATTTACGGATAATTTGATTAAATCCATATTAGGTCTACACTGCCATTATTGCAGGTGTGGTGTAAGCACCTTAACAAGGTTATGTTAGTCATATAGGGTGAAATTGACTGTACATAACCCGATTAACACCCCGAGATTACCTGTCAATCTTTCAAAATACCGTGGCATGTACACAAGGTTGACGTTAAATATGTGCCAGTGCATTTTAATTCAGTAATATAATGGCCTTGCTGTAAATATTGTAGCATTTTACATTTGATGTCACAGTGTAAAACATGATCTACAACATTCTTTTCATCATTTTGTTTTATATTTTTGTGATATTGCAGTGAAGTATTTGGAAAGAAGTCTAATTCACTCTTCTTTAACAGGCACGCACAAAATCTTGTGTGTGTGACATGACTGCTGCCCGATGTTGGCGTGTCTACAGTTTAAAGAGATACACAGTCATACATCATGCAGTGTATGTAACCTACACCCCCTCGGCACCATCCTGCCCACTCTGACTAACTGGATAGAGACTGTGGGTATAAGCTTGCTAATGGGCGACTATCTGAGTCGACATTTTACTCCCCCTCCGCTGTCTGCGATTACCCTTTTCCGAATCCCCATTGCTGCCGCCTGGTCTTAGCAGAAAAGTCCTGTCATGATCTGAATACAGAGCCAAGGAGAGGTGAAGTCTTGTGTTCTTTCAGACCTCCTGAATTACAATGTTTACTTAAACGAAATACAAACAACTCAGAGTGTGTTTTTTCTTTTCTTTTCTTTTTTTTTCCTCCTGATAGAGGAACAATGATAGGTGGATAGAATTTGAACTGGAATATCATGAGTTGAGTAAAACTGTGTTCCCCAGTTTTGAACATTTATTGGTCTGGAAAACCAAATTGGAAACAATGTACTAAATCAAATACTTCCAGGAGTATTTATTCATTTATTCATTCATTTATTTATTTACTAATCCAGTGGTTCCCAAAGTGGGGGTTGGGACCCCCATGGGGGGTCACAGGACACAGAGGGGAGGTCATGTGATGCCTTCCAAAAAGCAAATGATTCTTAAAAATAATTTGAAATTGCATATTTAACCCATTATTGTATAAATTCTGGCTATATTCTTTCTTAAATTAAATAAAATAACATTAAGGCTGTTAATCTTTTGTGTTGTATTAATGCCTGTGTGTCTAATAGTGCGTGTGCGCGTCTGTGCACAACATTAAATGCCACCTCCAGAGTTGGGGGTTTTCCTGATAAAATTATGCATGGCACTTACAAAGTAATTAGTTGGACAAGCTGTTCATTTATCCTGTAAATATTATCCACAATGTAATGACATTTGCAAACTTAACTCCTTCACTTTATCCTCTGATACAAAGTGAAGTGGAAAGGATGGCATTATTTCAATAAATACTAATGATAAGTTACGGAGGTCAGAGAAAATAAATGTGAGGGCTGTTGACAAACCAGCAAAAATGTTGCTGACAATTTCGTTCTTACATTGTCTTTTAGGGTACAGTCATGCCTAGTAACAAAGTTGTTGTTGATTAAAAAAAAAGAAAAAAAAGTCATGTCTGAGCAATGACTGAAAAAAACAGATGAACAATTCAATATGACATAATCTGACTAATGTTGGGTATATCTAACATATTATTGTTTCTGTGATGTTTGAAAACATTTTGAAAGCAACTATTTAAAACGCCTGTTATTCATCACAGCTCAGTTTCCTCTGCCAATGTCAGCAGTGCAGCTACACTTGGCGATGTTGTACAGCAGTGAAGGACTCAGGCTGTCTGTTGAATGGCGTTGAAAAAAAAAAAAAAAAAGAAAAGAAAGGCTGTCAGCCTCATGCAGTGCTTCACCAGCATGCAAAAGCTGTGATGCATTTATGGTGAAAGAGTTCCCAGCACTAATTAGGATTTATGATCGGATAGAGGATTGTTTTATTATGTGACCTAAACTCAGTGTTGCGCAGTAACTGTAATAATATTACTTTTTCCAATAATTAGTGAGAAATGCTGTCCAAAAAACACGTTTTCAAAATAATTTAAAAACGCATATTTAACCTATTATTGTGTAAATTCTGGTCATATTCTTTGTTATATTCTTTCTTAAATCACCTTAAAAAAACATAATGGCTGTTTAGCTGTTGCTCTTTTGTGTTTGCATAGGCCTAATAGTGCATGTGTGTGGCTGTGCACCTCCAGGGTCGATGGGGGTCCCCAGTCTCTGACACCGTTATTTTGGGGGTTGAGGGCTGAAAACTATCATGCCATCATGTTGAAACAAGGTATAGAAACACTATAGGACACATGAAAATTGCTAGGTATAGGTAATTCACCCTTCTAAAGAGAAAGTCTGTGTTTATTTGGTCAAAAATCTCTGAGTGAGAGAGAGGGCGCCGGGAGCCGTGGGGACAAAAGTTATTACGCCTGGAAAAATAGTTCCTTACAAGTGCTGCCTTCCAAGCTCGAATATTATCATGAAAACAGTATTTGACACAGATGTTTTTTTTAACCAGCACTGTCGGACTTTCAGTTACTTTCTGTGACGTTTATTGAATATGGACAAAATATCTCATAGAGAAAGCTATTTTGGGGAAAATGGGCGGAGTTTATGTAACCTATGCTGTTTGTTTTTGTGGCTTGTTGATGCTTTTTGCACTCTTCAAAGTGTCCATTGACTTTTTAGGTGCTTAATTGTCTGAATTTTTTCTCTTTTCTGGTTAATGCGTGTAAATTTATACTGAGGTCAGTGGAAGTTGGTTTGTAACCAGTGTGCAGCCTCACAGAGCTGCAAACATGATGGAGTTTAGCCCTTTCCTTTGGTTGATGTGTTTGTTGATGGGCTGCAGAGTTTAGTTTGTGTCTCTCCTCCACTTGGACTCTGCCTCCTGTGAGTGTGTGTCTCAGATGCGTCTCGTCGTGCTGTTCGTCCTGACGAGCTGCTGGTGTGTTGGGCAGATAAACATCATGCAGCTCTCTGCCTTATTAGGGCAGCCTTTGTTGAGCAGCAGCAGGATTCTGCTCATCGTCGAGGGTTCAGCCCATAAAGCAGACAGATGACTGCAGCCGCTTCCTCTCACAAACGACCACCGCCGCTTGCTGTCAGCTGCTTCTGCAACTGCACCATGCTGTCTGCTTCTGTCTCTGAAACTGCAGAGGTTATCAGCTGACTGTTCACACTACACCTTTACTTCCACTCAGCTGTATTTTTAATGTTAACACTGCTGGGTCAAAGGTCTCTGTGTTCTATCAAATTGTCTCTGGTTGAGATTTCTCAGATCCTCTACAGCTCTGTAGAGCATTTTGGCCTCTTATAGTTTTAAGTAGTTTTGATTTTGGTTTCCTCAGATGTGTAATCAACGTCCCCTTAAAAAATGAAATATCCCATCAGTACATGGATCTGGCTGAATCTGTTTTAGATGAGCTCCAGTAACTGTGTCTTTCTGAACATTAAAAACCTCAAACGTAATTAATCACAGGTTAAATCGGCGACTGAATCAAAATTTCATAAGAGCACTTGTTCTTTCAGTTTGTATGAGGATACAGATTCATATTCTAAGCAACAGACTTAAGTTCTGAGTCACAGTTTGATCATTTCAAAGTCAAAAATTCAAAAGTGTTTATTGTCATATGCACAGTTGGAAACGCATTTCCCTGTACAATGAAATTCTTCCTTTGCTGCCCACAATGAGTGCAGTTCAATATAAAAATAAGAATAAAAATAGATAAAAATTTTAATAAAAGGACACTTTAAAAGCAGCATAATGACAACAGTATAAATAAATACACACACAATAGAAATTCGAACTGTGCAAGAATAGTGCAATAGTGCACAAGTCTTGACTTCTTGTTAATAATAATTTGTAATAATAATAATAAACTTGTTAATAATAATTTTTAAAAAATGTGAAAAAAGTTTGCATTGAACAACTTTATTTTGAACCACCTTATTTTCACGGCACACAGGTAATAACTGTAATGCTGACGCTATCAGCAAGGTTGCAAAGTAACATATGGCTCATCGGACGGAGCTGTGTGTGCAAGTTAACGAGCGCTGCAGCTCTGCTCGCGCTGAAGTGCCGAGAGTAATAATTACAAGTGATGATCATACATGAATGATTCCGCAAGTCCAAACACTGTCATAAAGCCACGCCCAGCATTCTGTGTCCATATTCTCAGGCACAAATCCATCCCTTCATCCCTGTGCACTCCTCAAATTATGACACTGCCCCCCCCCCAGATTGAGCAATTCATGAAAAATGTGTTTTTTGTGTTTTCAGAGGATCAACACATGGATGAACTCGCAGCAGCAGCTGACTCTGAATCAGTCGTTCAATCTGGTAACTAAAGCGTCTTTACAAACCAGCAGAACAGATACTTGCTGTGTACTTGAGAACAAGTTTCTGTTGTTTTGTTTGATTGTTTTTTTTTTAATTATTATTATTTTAAAGGTGCAGTTTGTAGTTTCCAGCCACCTGCTCCTGGGGAATGGGGGACAGTATTTCACTCTAGTTTAACTTGTATTTTCTGGCCACTTGCTCCAAATGAACAAACAGCAGCATTTCAGCTGTTTATAATGGTGACTTGTTTTGTTTCACAACAACTGCTAAATAAAACTTTTGGAGGTGTACAATGATACTACATTCTAAGAGAAACCTTTTTACTCATTTGAGTAAAGGCAGCACAAAACACTGTTTCATTGTTTGCTGTTTGAACAGTAACACAAGCGTGACAAACTGTACAATGTAAATATGTTTGTTGAAGTTTCCAAACTTCAAATCTCTTCTGAAAGTTGAGAGATTTCGTTGAGCTGAGCAACGTTTTTTCAAGCGGTTTACTCATGTCACTGTGACCATACAAACATAATTTACATCCAGCCGGTGTAAATAACAGGGTAACTGACAACAAACAGCAGAGCAAGAATGCACTAAATTCACGCAAACTGCTGAGACTCCAAGAGTCAGAATAACACTGCTGTCTTATAATCTTCACACGCTGGTGCTTCCTCAGCTCCGTTTTAGCATCACAGTAACAAGAAAACAGTCACATCACGCCATCTGCAAAGTTTATCCATTACGTTTACAGTTTGTGTTGTCACACACTAAAGAAACAAGGTGCACGGTGGCTCAGAGGTTAGCACTGTTGCCTCATAGCAAGAAGGTCCTGGGTTCAGTTCCCACCTGGGACAGGGGCCTTTATGGGAAGTTTGTGTGTTCTTTCCATTTTTGCATTGGTTTCCCCCACCATCAAAACATGTATGTCAGGTCTGTCTGCAGTCAGCACCCTTAACGGAGATACTGGCTCAGAATCTGGAGTCTGTCCCTGTGCGCCATGCTGTGGCTGTCCACTGCTCCTTAGGAATGGGTTAAATGCAGAGACCAAATTTCATTGTACGCTGTTTTTGTGACCATTAAAGTACCTTTACCTTTGCCTAAAGATATGTTTCAGTAAACAGCCAACGTTCGGTGTTACTTCTGTTCTTAAAGAAACGATGCGTTGGAAGACCACGCTAATATTCACTCATGTCTTGTCTCTTTTTAAATCTTCTTTGCCGTGGGCTTCTGTTTCTTCCCAGGAGCTTTTGCTCGTAATGGTGATAGAAGTCATTTTCAAAGAACTTCTGCCATTGTTGTGTTTCTTAGAAATGAACTGTTCAGACAGTAGCTTGTGGCAGAGTAGCTGTTTCCTGCAGCAGGCTCAACTTCTTCGCCCTGCGCCTGGTGCAGACCAGAAGCTGTAATGACTCACTATCACCATCTCATGGTAGAAGCTGTATTACAAGAGGGGACAGCCCGTCCCTGGGTGCTTAGCAGTGCTAGCAGTGTGTATCTCTACAATGCAACATATGGACAACTTTGACATACCAGCAAAGCTGTTGCTTGTTGATGCTCTGTTGATAGGGTTAGTTCATTTTTTTACTGTCCTAAACTAAAATTATGTCTAAATCTTACAAATTGCACCTTTAAATAGGAATTATCTTGAGACACACAACTGTCGAACAGCAGAGACCTGCACAGAATAGCTGTGAAGAATGTCAGCAAATCTTCTTTTATAAAAACTTTCACACATGGCACAATAAGAAAGGACCTAAGAGGCTGTTTACATCACACTTTGTTTCAAGTCTCCTAACGAAGCTTTTTTTTTTCTTTTCAGCGGACGTAGCCACAAATGAGATTAGCATTGAACCCCCATTTGAGCCTGAAGCTCTGTTAACAGAAGACATCTCTGAGCTGAACTCTGATGTAAGCGGGGAAGATGTCATCCAGGAGGATGCAGACGCTGCTGTTACAACGAACAAGATACAGAAGAAGACCGCGGGGCCTTTCAAATGTCCTTCTTGTGACAAATCTTTTGCTCTGAAGTGTTTTATGGACAGACACTACCTGACTCACTCCAAACCTCACTGTTGCTCCGAGTGTGGCAAATGTTTTGCTGTACTGCGTGGGCTCATTGCACATTCAAGACGTCACACCGGTGAGAAGCTTTACAAATGCTCAGACTGTGGGACAGAGTTTGCTTACAAATCTACCTTTGACAGACACATGCGTCAGCACTGCCTGAAGAGACAGACCCACACGTGCACACTGTGTGAGAATCAGTTTACCAGTTTGTTGGCACTTCAGCGGCACAGGTGCTGTGCCTTAAAAAAGACGTTTGTCTGCTCACTTTGTCCGGAGACCTTTGTGTGCAGACAGAGTTTGGCAGATCACGAAAATCTGCATTCAGGAGACAGAGATTTTGTCTGTGAGATGTGTGGCAAGAGTTTCTTCTCGTCCTCATCCTTGGCCACTCACCGTGTGACACACATGCAGAAGGAAAACTGCTGTGATGTGCTTGGCCTCGGATGCAGCGACTTGAGCGTCCTTAAAAACCACTTGTGCAAACACACTGGAGAAAAACTTTTCTCCTGCGAGGTTTGTGGTAAAGGTTGTAGTCACAAGAGCGCTCTGAAGCACCACATGCTGACCCACACAGGAGAGAGGCCGTACATCTGCGAGACCTGCGGCAAGCGCTGTGGCCACGCCAGCGCGCTCCAGAACCACATGAGGATCCACACAGGGAAGAAACCGGGGCAGCAGCCGGTCTGCAACATGTGCGGCAAAAAGTTCCGCTGCATGGTCAATCTCAAATATCACATGAGCATCCACACAGGGGAGAAGCCGTACTCCTGCGATAAGTGTGATAAAAAGTTCAGCAACCCGAGCAATCTCAAGCTACACACGAGGGTTCACTCAGGGGAGAAGATGTACGGCTGCAACATCTGCGGCAGGAGGTTCACTCAGTCCAGCAGCCTGAAGCTGCACAGACGGATTCACACGGGAGAAAGGCCGTACCGATGCATGGTCTGTGGGAAAGGGTTCATACACAGCGGCGAGTTCAGGAAACATCAGATAAGTCACCTGCCAGATGGAGATGGTCCATCTGAAATAACTGCAGTGATGTTTTAGAACATTTCACCTCTGAACTGGCAGTAAAGAGATCAGTCTTAGAAATGTGACAGTAAATACTGTGAGATGATGGACATTTTTTAGCTCC
>JAPXVT010000002.1:3838334-3848745 GCA_029823135.1 Acanthurus reversus | reverse complement strand
GACAAATTATTTGTATCATTAGGCATTTTTAATAATTGATTTTTCTCAGCTCTTTTGCATTATCAAACAAGAAGTTCTAAACCTGCTGGTTTACACTTTTGAATGGTCCTCCCTGCATAACATGCTGTTTCTGTCATAGAAAAAATACTAGTTTGCAGTGTGTCTTTAGTTCAGCAATGTATTTCAACAGTGAGCAGTGTTTGGCAACAAGATACCTGGTAGCATTCAGTTGTTGTATCGGACATTAAAACCTCTGAAATCCTTTCGATTTTTGACTCCTAAGAATGAAACAATACCTAGAAGTGCACACTCATCACACTTTAAGTTGTTAGTGTTGTCATAATTTTCCTTACATTTAGAGGCAGGCAGTGGTTAAACTCTAATATAACTCAATATTTCAATACATAATCAATATTCTGCAACAGATTTTTCTGTTGCGATGACATTTTAGACTGCTCCAGGTGTCCTGAACTCAGGATGAAAACCACAGCCACCAATACAGCAAATCAATCAATTCAAGTTTGCCTCTACTGAGAAGTTCTCTACAGGCCACATAGAGGGAACTTCCTTTAAAACTGTGTACTAATACCAGAACTAGTACAGTCACACTGGAACAGGATATGTAACCCTTATTTAAGGTTTTTAAGTCTAGAATTCTGTTTTAGATTCAGCATTTAGTACACTTTGAAAGCTTAGACAAGTGCATAAAAGAGTAGATTTAAAATACTAATAAGCTAAAATAAACAAACTCAATCAAAATGTCTACTGCTGCTGTCAATCAACCAGTACTACAAATCATTTTTGTGCACAATCCTTCTGTTCCTCACACTGAACAAAGACACTGGCATGGCTATTAGCTCTGTGTGAAGCACAATAACAGCACTTTATTGTTCATAAATGCTTGAGTGAAAAAAGAAAACAAAACAAATACGCACAATTCAAAGAACACATATTGAACACAACTCTCTTTTGGAAAAAAAATAAACATTTTTGTGGATGTCAGTATGGTGGTTACTGTCTAGTCTTGTGGGGCAAATGAACATCAAGCTGAAACTGTGAAAGTAGAAAGCAAGTACAGTAGAGTCAAAGCTAATAAGCATAAGGCTGCAAAAAAGATGATGAAATGCTCCTTTATAATGTAAAACTTAGGATAGATCTGCACCAGTATTCTCTCAGAACAGAACTGATGAAAACAAAGGGATAAAATTAAAAAAATAAAATCTAATCAAGTTAAAAAACAAAAAAACAAACAATTTTGTTATTTCATTTATATATAGATATATTATTTTGCAAAAAAACTAGGTTTTTGTTAAAAAATTAACTGAAACATACGAGAAAATACCAGCCACCAAAGCGACACCTATTATTAAGCATACCAATGTAGAACATATGAGGCTACCTTACACACAGGTAATAGCAAATATTTAAGGGTACATGTACGACAACATGTGTCAAAACATGTCTAAAAGACTGTACAAATTTACACTACCCATCTCAGTATAACTACATGAAAAATTATGGATTATCTGGTCAGCTTAAAAGCTTTAACTCACAGCAACTCAATATTTTAGCCACACTTCCAAGTTCAGTGGCTAAATCAACATTAATAATTCTTATCTCAATGTAATAAAGTATATAGAAGGCAAAAAACTTTTTTCTATTGTTTGGTATCACTTTACTGTTGTCTTTGCACCTTTCCTCCCAGTCAGGGAAAAAACATTAAAACTTTGTTTACAAATCTTTACATCAATCCTAGCTGCTCGTTATGTCCTGCCTTTTAATGTCATTGGATGGCTTGTTTTGAGTTTGACTCATGTAGAGTTCTGTCCTTTCCACTCCCTCATTCAAACCCAGTAATGTCACTGGGCGGTGTTTTTCAGTTCAGGCGAGGCAGATTTGTTGGCGTGAATCAAATCCTAAGTGTCTTGACTGTGTGAGTCTTTTTGATTCGATCAGTCAGACCTGCTGTTTGCCCAGCTGGGCCCCATCTCTGCCACTTCTTGCAGATGATGGTACAAACTTGGGAATGATGATGGGTAGAGTGTCTCTTCCTTTAGCAGCCTGTCTTCCTGAGCCCTCTGTGGGCCCGAAGCCATTCTCTACGTGCTCTCCTTCGTCCTCATCGTCGTCCTCATCATCGTCGTCGTCCTCATCGTCATCATCATCCGTCATATCATCTAGATCAGAAAGAATCTTAGACCCTGTCCTTGGTACTGTTCCATCCTTAGCTCCAGGAAGCTGTTCGTTACCATGGAAATTTACCTCTTCCTTAGGTTGATTGTTATCCTTCTGCTGCTCCTCATCACTGTCTGAGTCAATGGCAATGGGTTCGGAAAGGTCTAGAGGCATTTTCTGTGGTAAGGTGCTGTTGATTGTCTTGGTTTGGTCTCTGGCACTGTTGGATTTTGGGGCAGTTGATGTTGCTTTAGTGCCTCCCAAAGTCCCAGTTAGCTTTCCCTTTCGTGGCATGGCCACGCCACCATTAGCAGCTAAAACCTCCCTGTGTCTTCGCAGAGCTTGCTCTGACACCCCTATATGTGTCCTAGAAGTCCGCCTCTTGCCATGTCTGCCCTCGTACACGCCATCCCGGACAAATGCTAGCTTGTGACTCACATTGCTGAGCTCGTGCATACTAAAACCCAGCAGCACACTAGCATTTTGGGTTTCGCATTCCTGTATGCATTTCCTCCTTCTATTGACAAAGTGACTGGAGATGTCCGACTTCCACAGCCACAGACTAGCTGCCAGCTTCTCCACCTCCTGTTGTGTGGGATACGGCGCTCGATTGAAATACTGTGTTAAAAAAGCCTTCCTTGATTCATAGGACTCATTTTCATGTCCTTTGGGGTCCAGAGCAAGAACTACAGGTTCGTCGGGATTTTCTACAAATGTGGATGGACCGTTATCCCGTGGGTGGGCCCTTTCCCCAGGTGGTCCTGGTCTCCTTCGTTTTGGCGCACTAGTGTCAGAGCTATCAAAGCTGGCCCTTTTGAGCACACTGCTCTGTGCCTGGCTGACCCGAGAAGAATGACCCGCACGACTGTCCTGACCATTCTGAGATTTCCCTACACCTCGACAGTGCACCAAGTGTAGAGTTATGGTGGAGGCAGTCATGTTACTAGTATAAACCCCCAAACAGTGAATACACTTGTAGGTCAGTTTCTTTTCCACAGGGTGGACTGTCTGAATCACTTGGTGCCTCTCTCTCAGGTGGTGGGCCAGTGAGTCTGAGATTGGGCCCTTGAGGATCGAGAAGCAAAGAGGACACAGTGTCTTGCCCACATCCTTCTTGTAGGGCACAGAGGCCTGTGGGGCACTCCTGGTTGGTGCACCATCAGCAGCCCCTGAGGGTAATTTGGGTGGAGGCTGAGGCATTAACCTCTTGCCTGATATTAGAGAGGCAGACAAGGCTGATGAAACAGAGGTGTTATTGTTCTGAGCATGAAACGCCACAGACTCCTCTGGGGCATCTCTCATGTTGTAGGTAGTGACAATCAGCTGAACATTTTTAGGATTGCCCTGCTGCAGAGTAAGGTCAAAGGTCAAGGGAGAATCTGTGCGTGGACCAACGCTCTCGTCTGGGTGCGACAGCCGCATGTGGGCCACCATCTTCTCAACATCATTGAAGGTTGCACGGCAGTGTGGGCAAGACAGACCATGGATCAACATGTGATTTAACAATGTGTCACTGGGCAGATAGCGGTTGCAGTAGAGACACTTGCTGGTGAAGTTGTGGATTTTCATGATATAGTTGGCAACAGCAGGCACTTTCTCTGCTTTGTGCTCTTTCTCAAAATGAGAACTGTATACGTTCTCTGGGAAGAGCTCATTGCAGATAGTGCAGATTTTCCACTTCTGGGTGTACGATGTGCCGAGGACTGAGGAGCCACTTTTCTTGGCCGTTACAGAGGCTACAGTAGTAGCTGCTGCCTGGACACGTGAACCCAGAGGGTTAGATTTGAGTGACGAAGAGGCACTGCCCACAATGGGACTCCTCAGGGTGCCACCAGGAATTAGCTGCTTAGCTGCATGAGACTGCTGGGGCACAGAAACCTGGGCATTCCCTGGCAAAGTAACCCTCACCTGCTGGTTACCGATGGAAAATGGCTGTGTACTCCCAGCCTTTAATCTGACGACATCATGTTTCATCCCAGATAAAAGACTTGAGTTGAAGCCTGTCTTTGATGCAGCGACAACTCGACCCAGCTGCTGTGAGCCAGGAGACCTGGTAGTGGCCATTACTGCACCTTTAGGGCCCATCCCAATGATGGTCTTATCTCCTTGAGTTTTTGGGGGAATCATGACAATGGGTTTGGGGCGAGGGACTATCACACTAGTATGCCCTATCATGGCAGTCACCTGGTAGCCAATTCTCTCATGGTCCTCAATGACGTGTTGAACAAGTGCCTCGTAGGTCCTTGGGACAAACAGACACTTCTTGCAGTGAATCTGGTTACTGTTCACATTGTTTGTGTTATTACTCTCAGCATTCCCTGCTGCGCCACCATTCTGAGCGTTAGTTTTCTCTCCTGGTTTCACAATGTAGGGCTGGGCCACCTGCTGGAAGTGTTCCCGGTAGATGTGCTTTCGCACTACATTGTATAAAGGGTCCCTGTAGGTGCACTTCTTGCAGTAGTACACTGCCTGTTCCACGCTGTCCCCAGTCCTCTTCAGCATCCCGTCCTTCATCATCATCCCACCAGCTCCTGCCACCATTCCACCAGGGCCATGTCGCACAGCGTTGTTAGGCATGTGGAAAAGTTTGATGTGTGTTTCCAGAGTCTTTTTGTTGCCATTGTAAGTGCAGTAAGGGCAGTTGAGCAGAATGTTGTTCTCAAAATCCTCGCTGTGAACATTGCGGAAGTGGCTCTTGTATGCAGAGAAGTACTTGGATGAAAAGAGGCAGCCCGAGCAGCAGAAAGGCTTTGATCTGTAGTCCTGGAGACACAGAGGTGAGAGAAAGCTTAGCTTTTACAAGTTCTTTGTTTGATGCAATTCCTGCTGTTTTATTGTATTTTAAATTGTGTACATTTAAACAGTTGCTCGGTGATTATTAATTTGCGTATGTAAATTGTGTTAACTTTCAGTAAGTCATTGCTATTCATTTGAGCTTCATGCAATCTGACCAATGTGGGTAAGTTTACTGCAGTGTTCCCCCAGGATTGAGACACAGTAGCGGGAGGTGTCACTCCGGAGCACAAAGTTCTTTGTCTTTTTTTAAATTTGTAATTGTGCCCGTCAAGACGTTTCAGATGCGTGTGTCACTCTGTCAATGACTCTTGAAGCCTAATTACAAACTACATTTACAAACTACAATAGTAGCAAATGGTTATTATTTTTTCGTAACTCAATTTGGTAACATGTAAAACCACCTATAGCTGTAAAAACAGTAATTAAAATAAATCTATTCAACTGCTCTCCTTCCAAAACACTGATGTTTGACAGAGGGGCCTGCTGATGTCCTCACCTAGTTTTCCTCTAGCGTTATCTAAGTTCTCTTTTCTCCTCTCTCACAAAAATCAATCAACCAAGCAGTGGGTCGCAAAATTCAACAGCAGGGGAGCTTTGCTGTAAAATGAATACGGGGAACACTGAACTTATTTCTTATGTCGTATTTGACATGCATCAGTAACCTGCCTGTTTGACTGTTTGGTCATTTGGCGGGAGTTCAGATAACTTATTGGAGAACTGAGACTGGTTGTTTTCAGAGCAGATTTGTTTTTTAGATGCACTTGCTTAATTACCTCACACTTAATTAAAGCATGTAACTACTTCTCCGTCTGTACAGGTTTTTTTTTTCTTTAACTCCTGTTTTAAATTTTTTTTGTACGTTTATACATTAATTCTGCTTTAGTGGTGTGATATTACACAAACAAACAAATGATACATTTAAATATCAGTGATGCAAAAAGCAGGTTATGTGAGAGTGCAGATCTGTGTTTCACACACCTGGACTTTGGTATGCGATGGTTCCCACATGCACACATCTTCCCATGTAGTGTGCTTTATATATACCTCTGGAGGAGTAAAGTCTTTATAGTCCTTAAAAACAAAGAAATTCATATTAATACTTATTGACGATGTAACAAATGCACAGTCAAACTGGAGAACATTATTTAAAGAAAGGAAAATGATGCCTTTATGGATGCCATTGGACTCATGTATAAATGGCTGAATTATTTCATTTTTGTTGCTTTGGAGTGATGAACTCCACGCTGAAGTGAGCTGCAGTCTTCAGACGTGTTACACAGGGACACAGAAAAAGGGGATTCTGGGTAACTGTAGGCAACAAATTTTTTGACAAGCACAAATCCTAAACTTGCTTCTGCTGTGTTAAACAAAAGCAGATTTGTAGAAAACAGAGTGTAAACACACATTTTTTTCTATTATTCATAACTGTCTGACAATCATAGATCTGTTCTTGGGGTGAAACAGTTTTCAAAATCCACGGTTCAGTTTGTATCACGGTTTTGGGGTCACGGTTTTTGGTTTGGTTCGATATATGTTGTTGTTGTTTTTCAATGTTTTTTAACACTCTAGAAACACTATACATCTGCATAAAATATGTAGCCTGATAATCCACTATTTACAGTATTTAAAAAATCACGGTATTTAAAGCTAGCTGGGATTTTGATTAGGGATGGGGATCGTTAATTTTATTTCTATTGATAGCAATACTGAGCCACCTGAATGATCTGAGGCTTTTCTATTAATGGGTGGAAAGATGAGACAACAATACTTTAACAGAACTGGTCAACAGGTCATAACTGCATCTCTAATATCTATTTTATATTGTTGGAAAAACAAACTAATTTCTTATCAAAACCTAAATCTTCTTTTTCTTGACCTTACATTTGAACACATCATGATAAAGTTTTATTTATCTTTGTCTAATGGTCATTTTACTGACATGACTCTGAACACATCATAACGTGACCTTATGGCACCTCGTTTAGTTTTTAATCAGCTCTTATTCTGCTGATTTCAACACAAGTTTCAACAACTTACTTGTTTTAATAACTGATGTTCTACAAAGTTTGAGTGGAGGACGATGAGTGTCGTGCAGCAGCTGATGGAGCAGAGCAGAGGGCTTTTTTGTTTGTTTTTTTAACTCGAAGACAGTCAAAGATAACTTTACTGCATTTTGGCACAAGCTGATGCAGCCGACGGAGGTTGTGTTCCTGTTACAAGAAACTAATTTGCAACAGAAACAACATTTCTCTCCTTCTCATCTTTGAATCTCTTTGCATTTTCGGCTACTCGGACAATCAGCTCACCTGTTGGCTGGCAACTCTGTTTCATACTGGAGCTTTATTAGACAACATGTTTGTATGTGTGCTGGGGATTTGATTTAAATGACGCGACTCAACTCAAAATATAACGTTGCATTTGCGCTCGACAGTCCTCCCCTCTCTGCCTCTGTGTCACCCCCCAATTAATTAATAAAATAAAAATTATTATTATTATTAATATATGAGAGAGACGGATTTTCTTTCATGAAGCGTTTCATCTCTGATCTGCTCCAGTATTTTGCTGTCCTCTGAGTGACGCCTGTTTTGTTTATCTAAGAGCTGGAAAAGAAGTCACTGTTTTCAATTACTGTATGGTCTCTATATAATCTTATTGTGTAAAACCAATCATATGGATAAGAGGTCAACAGAGTCATCGGTTTGGCCGATAGATAGGATGTTTTGAGATTAATTTCTATCTATATTCAGTTTTGTAACTTGTAAGCAAGAAATTTGTAGTTAAGTTCAAGAATTTTCATTTTCGACTGAGCGTGTTACTTTTTTCTTTCTTTCTTTCTTTTTTTTGGACTATGGGCCGATTAATCAGTTATCGGCTTTTTCCTGGTTTAGACTATCGCCAGTATTGGTTATCTGAGGTCGGTCGACCTCAGATTTGGCTTCTTTAGACACGGTTTCCATGTCTAAAAATGAATGATCATGAAAATGCTTCCAAACCTGCTGGGTGTTCTTGTTCTCTTTTCATTGTTCTCTTACATGAAGAGAGTTACAACAGAACAGGGGCATGATGTCAGCGGGGTAATCACATTAGACTGTATGTGTTATATCATGGGTCCAGCTCATAGTTCCCTATAAGCATACACTCTCTACATTTATGTAGCAGCGCCTGGCACCTTCCTGCTGAGCTCTTCCCACTCTGAGCCAAATGAAAAGCAAACTTCAGCTCCTGAACTGACTTTTAAAGCCAAAACAAATCTCCAACATGTACACCAGTGCTACATATATCCAAACAAAAAAACCTTCGTATACATCAGCAAGAGATGGAGATGATGCATTTGAATTTGAGTTTGGTGCCAATCAGTGTCATATATTGTAATCACAAGGTAACTCTTACAGTGTGCAAACGTGCAGCCGTCATTATAAAAATACCAAAAGCCGAGCCGTGCTTACCTCTAGGTGATCTCTGCAGAACTCCAAGCCGATGTCTCCCAGGACCTTCTTGACATTTTTCCGTGCTTTCCGCAGACTACCGAGGTTATTGACAGGGAGCTGGAACATTCTGCCCACCTGAACATAAAGACACATACAGCATGTTATCAACAGGCACAAGGCAACATCTGGACAGGCGTCTGTTTCTGGACAAGTCGGGAAATGATCAGTTTGCTGGAAAGTGGGGATGCACTGAAACGAAAATTTGTGCGTGAAACCTAAAAGCAACACTTGGCTGAAAAACAAAACTGAACGCGCGTTTTTCCCCCCTTTTTTGCAGTTTTTCATTTATTTTGCCAATTTTTTCACCATAGCATGAATTCAATAAATGTGCTTTAATGAGCTTTTCAATTTTTTTTCCCTTAAACAAAATTACAATTACCTTTTGCTTTTGCACTGTCACTAACAAACTTTTTTTTGCATTTTCAAAGATTTCAGTCATGGGTGGTGTTGTACTTTATTTGAGGAAAATGTTTATTTCATAAGGATTTATAAGTTAATAATGCATGAAACATTTAAGTTCATATTACATATTGAACAGTTAAAGGACCTTTTCCTTGACTCAACTTACCCAGTAAAACACCAAAAAAGAAAACATTAATCGAACCCCCTTCTGACAAGAAATACACGACGGCTTCAACTCTCTGTTAAAGAAACATCTTGTCATTTAGACACAGTTGCCTTTTAAGTAAATGTTCATTATAGCTTTTATTCTGACATGAAGACAGATTTCATAACCACTTATTGTCACATCTGCAGCAAGAGTTTCATGACTGAAAGTGATAATTATTCCCCAAAAGATTATCAAGCCAAGGAGCGCACTCTTCACAGGGACTCAGGCCAAAAACAAGCCTGTGTTAAAACACCACAGCGGCTGCGTTGTTGGGGGCAACATGTTTCACGTACTGATGAAACGATGCTAAAATCCAGTCTTAGTTACAAAACACTGCGCAAAGGTTCTGAAATACTCAAAGAAGGATGTTTACAACTTTGTAAAGTCACTCAGGAGGAGCGTTTTTTAATCTTTTGCCATAAAGTTTGTGAGGTAAATGGTATCAATATAGTGTGACTGTCCAACGCGGCATGCTGCTGAATAACATTTCTCTGCTGCAAAATTTAAGTCTGGTTCAACTTTTTTTGCTAATGACTTAGCATTGTGTTACTAGAGCAGTTTACGTTGGTTAACTAACAGACTGGCTCACATCCGGAGCCTGTGGAAGTTAAACATAATTACACATATTTAATTGCATCTTCACTTTCATGGTTATGTCAAAAAGTCTCCAGAGAAAAAGGTCTGCTAGAAAAGCTTCAACTCCACATCTAATAACTCAGCAGGCAAGTGAGAGTTAAACACGCAGTCATGTTTCAAGAACGCCTTTAAGACTCCACAACAAGGAAACTTGAAAAGGTACGCTGTGGACTTCTGATCTCTCACAATGACTTACATAGCGGTGAGAGATGCTACACACAATCCTGCTGATAGTTTGCCACTGCACTGATTGACAGGCGGTCAAGTCCTATGCTCTGCAGCAGTGCATGAGCAAAGGCTGGGTCGAAAGACATCGCTAGCCTGTAAACATTTGGCACATTTACATGAGGTCTGACTAATCTGGCTAAAACTAGAATAAACTCACATCTATCTGTCTTATCTATATAGATGGACAGTAAATGCGAAATGGTGGACATTTGGATGAGCAGTCGTGCACGGTAACTTGTTTGGTAAGAGGACAATGGTCACGTAAATGTCCAGAGTATAAAGTAAGGTCGGACACAGACAGAAAGACTCGTGCCTGGCAAAACTGTTCTATGCTAAATACATTCATACCAAATCCACCCTTTCATCATGTGTTATCAGGAATAATTAGGAGTGTGCGATATGGCGATATTAGACCATGAACAATTAGAATGTGTCCACGATCCGCCATTGCATAAAGATCGTTTACATTGTGCGTCAG
>JAPXVT010000002.1:3229334-3240154 GCA_029823135.1 Acanthurus reversus | reverse complement strand
CAGTGTTTCCAGTTAAAGTGCAAGAGTGTACTTAAATTTCATTTTTAATTTTGGTGTTACGGCAGCTACATCAGTGTGTTTGGTAATTTTCCTGCAACATTCAAATAAATTGGAAACAAAATTTTGATTTGTTTTGACTAAATTTGTCAGTTAAATTAACAAGATAATGAGATGTGATGAAGACTATGTAGATCGCACACAGCAACTTGCACCTGGTGAACTACTTGAGCATTGCAATATACCGCAATACATATCGTGTCACAACGTATCATGATATAATCATATCGTGACCCATGTATCATGAAGTTCCTGCCAATACCCAGCCCTACCGTGAAAATACTTTTTTTGTAAATTCCTTAATGCTCTTTAAAACTACTATTTAAAAATGGGACAGTTGGTGACAAAGTACTTGCAATCCAACTGAACTGGCCAAGTTAGATGATTAGTGCAGAGGGGTGAAGTAAATATGTGAGTTCAACCTGCATCTTCGGCCATTAGCACTGATCGTTATGGGAAAGAAGCGCCAGAGAGTCTAAAACAGACCTTCAATCCGTGGAAAAAACATCACAGCACTCAGCAGCAATAGCCCTAAATTTGAGATGCCACTCAGACGGAGAGACAAAGGTCTGTGCTCAACAAGACACCCCATAACCTAATGGCCCTCATCACGTGCCTTAAAATCTACTTTGACCCCAATTTCATCATGCCCTTCCAGTTCTCTTTGGGAGCCCTGCGTCAGCAGTAATAGGATGTGACGGATGTTTGAGGGCAGAACTGTGTGAGAACCAGAGCTGGTGTGATTCTGTGTCACTACAGACCATGGGAAGAGGAGTGGGGTTCAGCCTACAAGCCTCCCTCCTCTCTCCCTCTCTCCCTCCCATACACACACATGCATGCATACAAATGCAGATCTCCTCTACCCCAGCTTCCCCTTTTTTAACATCAGTTCCTCCCTTTTTTGCCTTGTCCTATCTCCTACTTCTCCCTATCTAACCCATAAGCTCCCCTTCTCTTCCCTCCCCTTCTTTCATGTCTTCACCTCGCCTTGTCTTTGCGATGCTTTTATTTCTTGGATCTGCCAGAGTCCGAGCCGTGGAATGCTGCTGGCAGCCTCATCCCGCCTCCTCCTCTTGCATTCCCATGCTGGGTCATTGTGGGTGGGATTGAGTGAGTGGGGGTCATAGCCAAGGAAGTGAACTAGGAAGTTTTCACAGGAGTTTAGCTTCTTCTACACGCAACAAATACTCTGTAGAAACTCAATAATGCAGTCCTTGTTTCCCCTGTCCGCAGGCCTCTGAGGATTTATTTAGGAAAACAATTAATACAATGGTACTTTAAGAGCACATTGTTATGGGTACAGAGAACTCTTTGTGCTCATTTGTTCTATGGAATTAGAAACAGCCACATCTTGCTATATCTTTGTGTTGGTCCAGATTTAACCATATACTTTTAATTAGTGTAATAGAGACATGAAAAGGAATTCAGGAGTGAAAGGATGGGTGATTTTTACCATTGCTAGTAATATAAAGAAGCTTCAATTTGGTCGCCTCCATCTCCACACTTTCAATTTCTGGCTGCTGTTGTCAGCCAGCTACACACAGGCATTAAAAAATGAAATGAATGAAGGTGAAAAATGGTGTTGCTAAAACAAACTTTATGCTGACATTTGGTAACATTTGTGTTTATAATTTTTTTTTCTGCTGCCATGTTTGAAAACTGAGTTTAAAGGCAGTTTACACAGCGCAAGTTTTTGCATCAAATGACGGTTTGGCCTTCCTTTTACATGACAACGGTGTGCTGGCACCCCTGAAACTGCAAACATTTGAATCCAGGTTCCAGAGTGCAGTCTTTTGAAATCACAACCTTCTTTCTGGCTTTTACTTTATTACTTTATTTGTCCCCAATGGGGCAATTGGTTGTGCAGTAATGGCGAAATACATAGAGTACACATAAAACATAAAACACAGCACATAAATACAACAGTACAACCCTAATGAAAGACCAACAAATTAAAGAGAAACCAGTGAGTTAAAAATGCTAATGCTAGCACAAGTCAATGCATTCTGCTGTAGCTACCACCGAACTCAGATTAAACACTGCACAAGTGCACCGGCAGCAAGTCCAATATGACGATAATCTATTGAGGTGAATTCGAGTGTTAGTAGCATAAGTTTAGAAGTCAATCTACGGCCAAATTTCTTTAATTTGTGGCTGCTTAGGACTTAGCAGCAATAGGAAGTACACATACGTATATCATTACAAACGTGCACCGCTGACTACTGGCCTGGCATGCATAGGAGCGCTTATGGTTGTTTATGTGCAGAAAAATGCAGATTTTTTAAAAGATGCATAGGAGAGACTTTTAATAGTGGGGCTGCTCTTGTCTAAACATGGCCTAAATCTGCGTAAATGCATTGAAAAAAACAACAAAACTATTCCTATGATTCGTTTTTGGAGTTTGTGAACAGCTTTTGGTAGCTTTACTTAGCCAGCAAACATAGTTACACTCAGTTACCTAGTGAGCCTAATTTAGACTAGAATGTGTTGGTGCTGTTGAGTAGCATTTATTTAAGTTCATTTACCATAATAAAGGTTTTCAGTTAATTTATAAATTACGTTTTTGGCACAGGATACATATTTACTGTGGGAAATCCTTGCTGCCTTCCAGATCATGGTATTTGTTTGTTTTTAAATTTAATTTGGGAGGAAGAAGCTGTAGATAACATGAGAAGGAGTTGCACACACACACACGCAGACACACACACACATTTAGGAGAGTGGGCATCGGGTTGTGGCTCCAACGGCCGGCTCCAGTGAAAAGATCTGTGTGTGGCAGTCACGGTGATTCTGGGGCCATTCTCCTCAGGAGCCTTTGTGTCTCATCCAAGGAGAGCAAGTTCACAGAGACACAAAGAGAGTGGAAAAAGGAGGGAAAGGCAGGGTGGACAGTTTTTTTTCACCCTTTCTACGCAACATTTCTTTCTGTCTTGACTTCAAAGGCAACTCTGGTACTTGAATGCTCATCGTGATTCATGTTCAGGCAATTTTTTGATAAAACTTGGCTATTTTTATCATACACACTTTGTAGGTGGTGATGATAAGAGAAAAAAAAAGATGATTCGATATTTTATGTTAAAACATGATGTGACACTGCCGGTTCATTATTTGCGATGCACATAGTGTTAAAGCGTTCACAGTCTGTAGCAGCAGTTCATTTTAGGTGAAAAGGCAGCACGGATGAGTTCATTTTTAATCTTGTTGTTCTTGCAGATATGGATCATCGACACATTAAAAGCATCCAATCAGTTCCTCTTTTCCCTCCCTTCCTGCTATCTAGTTACATAGATAATAAATTACCGCTTCCTCCTGTGGAAAAAAAAAACCTTCACTAAAATACACAGACCATCTGCTAATGCTCCATTTAGCTTTCCAAGAAAGCAGGCCGTCTTGGAATAGTAGCACCAAGAGGATGGACCTGTGTTTGCATTATTGTCTCGCTGAGTGGTGTCTCTTATTGGAAATGCTCCCATTAGCAGGTTAGTGCAAGCCAGATTCATATCCTCACATACACATACACACACTCTTGTGCCGTGGTGTAGTGCAGGGTATTAGCAGGTATACACAGTATACCCACCTTTTTCTCTTACTGCATTGAGTATACACACTTCTAAATCCTATCTGATCCTATCTGTTGCAAATCAGCTATTTCAAGAGACTGTTTAAAAAAGAAACTACTGGACTACTTGCAAGGTTTTTTAATGTGTGAATGGAATAAATATTACTCAAAACACCCAATCATGTAATTGTCTCACCCTATAGTCTGACTGTGGGCCAGTATTGGCTGCAAAATCTGCACCTCTGTCGTGGCTAGCTTTAATTTTATAATGATCTTACTCCCAGGGGCAAACAGGCCGACCACTGTCCCATTTTTTGGATGAACTAACTATGCAAGAGTAGTCTTATGTGCCACTGTTTAAAAAGAGAGCCTATTCTTTTCTGGACGTGCAGCTTTAAAAAAAAAATTGGGGGCTTAAATTTAGAGTATACCCACTTATCCAGGCACCACTACACCACTGACTTCATGTAAACATGCACAGTTAAAGCATTAACTGTAGACATGATCACTCACTTATATGCACAAAAATGCTTGCACACACACACGCAAGCACACACGCACACACAAACACATGCGTGCACACACACACACACCAGGACGTCGTCTCTATGGTGTTTAACATCCATAGTCCTTCACTTATTGCTCAAGAGTGGCTGTGAGATGGGAGGCATTTCCTCCCCAGCTCCTTGTTTCCACAGTGCCCCATTAAGGCCCTCATCAATCACTGGATCACAGGCTGCAAACCTCTTCTGAGAGTGATGACTGGTGTTGGATCTAAAGTACCTCTTTCTCCCTGGAGCTGTAAGGATTAAGGGCTCATTTTGTTCACGGCCATTTGAAGAAGTAAAGTGCCAAAATTCCATCTTTGTATATGTGGGACTGAATACATTAAAGCCATCACAGCTACTGAAAAATCATTACTTAGCCAACATTTTGTGTTGCCGGATGATGTTGCATTGCGGCAAAACTCGAGTCAGAGCCAACTTAGTTTATTGCAAATATTCCAGGTTTAAAAAAAAAAAAACCTAAACAAAAAATACTTTTATCTTCTCCTTTTTAATTCTGGTTTTTAACCCTTATAATTTATTCAAAACATTGTAAGTAGAACCAGCCAGGAAGTGCACACACCTTCACATGATAAGATGGGGGAGGATTTACCCCCCGGGGCAACACACCCACCCACATGTAACTCATATGCCTGTGCGGTAATGTCTGAATGTTGCCTACATGCAGTAAGGGCTTTACATTTGTAAATGTTCATCTTAACTGTGTCTGTTTCAGAATCCTAAGCAAGATTTTGATTTAAAAAATGTTCCAACAAAATTTTTCCTCAGTGTGGTCTGACAAGAAAAAAAAAAAAACTTTGAAAAAAAGACTTTGTATGCTGTTGTCTCCCTGAATTTAATGCAAACCCTCCACAAACAGTCATGCTCGTGCATGTGCATCCATACCGTGCCGAAACCCAACCTCTTCCAACCGTGCCAAGGCCGACAAAGCATATCATGCTTGGACACGGTACATAACGCTCACATCTTGTCAATCAAACTGGACTTTGGGAGTCAAACTGGACTGGGCATTGTACGGACTGCCTAATGTTAGTGCACCCTAAGACTAACATTAATCCCATCATCATAAGGTTTAAAAACTAAATCCTTTAAAGCTGAACCTCAGTAAACAGCTTATTTAAATTAGCTTTAAAAACAACATAAAGATGGAAAGAAGAAATAAATAAGAAAACTCTTTGTGACACACTATTCAAAGTAAATTAAAAAAAAAAAATCTGTAGGTACCTAAATTCAAAATAATTGTGATAGAAGCGTTACAGATAAGTTGAGTCCAACATAAGAACTTTGTTAATGCATTACCATACCGTACATGCCAAAATCACATTCAAACACCATGTTTCATCTCTGTTAATAGACAATGGCCCCTATCTCACCCTGCCACATGTTGACACATGCCACATGGCCTTTGGTTGGTTACAGGTTCACTTGTTTCCTAGAAATTCAGCTCATGTTTTTCATTTTGCCTACGTCTCCTGCTCTTTCCCTCCCCTCTCTCGCTCTCTCTCTCTTCCTCATGTCTCTCTTTGTCACAATGTGTCCCTCCATCTGTCACAGTTACTCCCTCTCATCTCCGCCTATTTCCCCGGACACCCGCCCTTCTCTGCATCACAAGATTCCCGCCACTTCAGTCTCCAATCTTGTTTCACGGCAAATGGCTCTCAAAGAGGGGCTCTGACGGTGGCGTTAGAGGAGGAGGGGGTGCGTTCACAGAGGAGGAGCTGCTCCTTGAGAATGGAGGATGTCTGCATTACATGTGGATTGAATGCTCTGAAAGTAAGACCTGCACATGAAGATTGAACTATTCATGTTCAGTGAACACTGGTGGTGGTGGTGGGGTTCCCCTGTCAGTCAGATCAGTCAGATCACTCTGATAAGGTAGGAAGTAATTCTCTATGTGTGAGGAAAAAAGGCAGCTTGATAAACCCGTGTCAATTGGCCAGTGTATTACATAGATCAAACTTTCCCACAGGTCTGTAGCCCACACTGCAGGTGGAAAGCTTTCTTAGCTGACTTCAGTTGAGATCCATTCTGTTTAACATGTAATAATCTCATAAAGTACACTCACAAGATTATTTCACTCCTGATTACACCGTATTGGATTCCCAGACATACTGTTTGCAGAGATGTTCAACCCACATGGGAGTCCAACATAATGTGATTGATATAATATGGATTTTTCAATGAGTGTTATGTATAAAGTAATTGATTGAAAAGACACACTTATCATCTGATATCCAGTGAAGACACTTAACCAAACATTGATTATTTGACAGCTAAATGGGGCTTTTATAGCTCCCTCCCGCTGCATTTTGATAAGTCCCAGCCTGTGTGTGTTACTGCCGTCCAACCCACTGCCACTGAGAGGGCGGGTCCGCATGCTAAACAGCTTTACCCTCCATGAACCCACTGACTGTCACCCACAAAGCCTGTGTGGGAGTGTGCAGCATGACGTATAGACATTTATGTGTGTCCATGTTTACACTTGAATACTTGTACCCTTCGGCACATGTGTTTTTTGTTGTTGGTGTTGTTGTTGTTTTTGTCTATTTGTAAGGTTAATATGGAAGCATAAATGCTTTTACTGTGTGTGTGTGTGTGTGTGTGTGTGTGGGCCTTGTACAGCGATCTTTGTGAGAACTGCTTTTTGAGTCTTGCACAATGGAAGTGAGGACATTTTGGCCAGTCCTCACTCTCTGACAGGCCTTCAAAGGGCTTTTTTAAGATTAGGGATTAGTTTAAGGGTTAGAATTAGGTTTAGATTAAGGTAAGGGTAAGGGGCTAGGAAATGCCTTTTGTTAATAAGTATCATCAAGTATAGCTGTACAAACATACGTGTGTGTGTGTGTGTGTGTGTGTAGTTTTGGAGGTAGTGCCACATAAAGTCAGTGATAAGATGCGATAAAACACAAATAGATTGTTTTGGGAAATTGCTTGCCAGAAGTTTTAGGGCCTACGTATGAAGCTAGCACAGGAGATGTGAGCCTCCAGCAATAAATATAAAAGATTGCCTGAATTTGGGTTATTCATTTAAACTAAATGGTAAAAGTTAAGTTTTTGCAAGGAGATATTTGCTGGAACTATTTTTTGGCCATGTGAACTAAGGCAATGCTAGAGTAACAAGCTAATTTTACTGTGAGGCAGCTGAATTTTCTAAGGTCAACAGTCTTACCTTTAGCCATGATAGATCCATCTGAAAATGTTATTTTTTAATGAGGCGTTTCATGCGAGAGGCCTTTCTTGGTCTGCCTCTGCCTCTAACTATATGCTAAGCTAAGCTAATCAGCTGCTGGTGCCAGCTTTATATTTAGTGCCAGGTTTTTTTGTTGTTGTTGTTGTTTTTTTAGACCTATAGGAAAGAATGAGAA
Source organism: Acanthurus reversus (assembly GCA_029823135.1). Lineage (NCBI taxonomy): Eukaryota > Metazoa > Chordata > Actinopteri > Acanthuriformes > Acanthuridae > Acanthurus > Acanthurus reversus. Next base: position 3,232,607 of record JAPXVT010000002.1, on the reverse strand, counting down.
TAAGTGTGGATTGAAAAATGTTCAATTAATCCTGTAAGGGGGAAAAAAAAAATATCTGTGGGAGGTGAAAATTTTTCCTAGAGTAGAAAGTTCAACCTTATTCTAAAGCAATTTGACTCCCCTACATGTACTTACAGAGTGGGGAAGAGAAAAATATCAATTAAATGATTGTAAAATCAATGAGCTGTCACATGCAGTAGGCTAACACACAACTGGCTGGTGTGCAGTTTGCTAGCTAGCAACTGCTAACATCACTACAGTTGGGGCTTCGATTGTTTCACTTGAGCAACAACAGCACAGAACATTTAAGGGGAAAAATCTGAGGCGTGAATTCACAACAGATGTCACACCTTAACACACCTTTCTGTGTGTAGTAGTTGTGTGCATATTGTTAAGATTGGTGTGCATTTACATTTGCACTTTCCATAATACAAATGCCTACAGATAGTTTGGTAATAATATGTATCTGGTTATCTAATGTAACAAGAGACACATACAATATTTAATTATATCTAAGTGTGTAATGACAATACAGTATGTGATAGAACGTGTCCGTGTGTGGCTGTGTGTGTGTGTGTTCTGTGATGCTACCACCCATGGTCAGCAGCAGAGTTGAGGAGGTGAAATGAGAGGGGGTCCATGGTGAAGGGGTCACAGATCACTCAACTGACCGCATTAACTTGTAACAATGTGTGAGTGAAGTGCTTAACCCAGACGGAGGCCTGTTTGCAGGCGTTCTAGTTAGTGAAATAAATCAAACCTTTAGGGGAGCATGCTGACAGAGGGACTAGGCGCAGAACAATCAGTTTAGTTCACAATAGGGGTGAAAGGGACAAGGTCACAAGCTGACCCGAAAAAGATGCGAGGGGAGAATGAGGAAACGAAAGAGGTGAGAGAGCTGGATTTTGCTGCAGGAGATCTTGGCTATGGAGAGCTAATGGGTAAGGGGAGCAAAGGAAAAGCACAAGGCGAAGAAAAGGTGCAGTTTAACCCCGGTGCCCTGATTTAAAAGGGGAAATGACAAAGTAGAAACTTGAAGCACAGCTTGGAGGTGGAGGGAGCTGATGACCTCCCTTTATAGGGTAGTTAACACAAGAAAACTCCTCATGTTCAGAAATAGAGAATAGGTAGTAAATGTGTTTTCTGTCGAATTAGCAATAAATCGAAATTGAAAGTCAATGCACAACCAAAGATAGAGTTGAGATTCAAGACTAGGCAGGCCTTGTTTTGGCTGGACTGACATGTGGAAGTTGGGATATATGTTGATGAAAAGTGTTCAGCACTATCTGTATGAAGATTAACTATCTTGCTGAACTCTAAATGTAAGTATCGCAGTGTAAGATGAACGATTATTACGATACTTGTGTGTCGTGGCAGTATCAGTTATTGGCTTAACTGCGGTTGCTTTGGGGTAAAGAGGTGTAGAGACACCTCCCTGAAATGACTTTTTGCGGGTTGGGATGTCTGACAACACATTATGAAAAAGGTCTTAAACCTTGAAGCTTAACATAACAGTTAGAGTTCAGCATGTTGTACGTTAATTTCTGCCCAGCATTCCCTCGTAAAACTGACTGGAGAACTCTTTGGGCTTAATCATCATCCTTTGCAACCTGATTTTGGACTTAATCACAAACAGACCCCAGACAGCCTGAATTGGCGATCATACCTTCTATGGAGGATGAAGGAGAGTCAATGGTGCATTCCCTCATGAATTTCCAAGTAAAACTTAATATTTTCTGTATTACAGAATTTAAGGATTACAATCAGGGCTAGCTTCACCTCTCACCACAGTTATTATTATGTTAGGTTACCCTGCCTTTGCTGACACAAAACTGTGAAATTTAGCAAGACTTGCTAAACAGATCATCATTACACCAAACTGTCTGATATGCACCATGTGGATTGAAGGCTGACTTTGTCAAATGTAACTGTCGTACAGTAACATACAGTAACACAACAGTAAGATACAGGGATTTTCTCATCATATTACTTTCCTTATTTATTTTGTGTTATTAAATTGAACCCTTTCAGTTGTGTGGGTTTTTTTTAAACACATTTTAACTTCTTTCATTTTTTATTTCATTCGGTTTGCAGTTACAACAATGACTTTATCATTTTCACTTAGCTGTAATTCATATAATCATAATTTATGATTTACAGCAAATAAAATTGTCTAATTTAATGTCTATTGCAATGGGCTCTGTAAAGCAGGAAATATCTCAAGCAGTTATCTCAAGGGTTGAGGAGCCTTATTTCACCTCCTCATGCATGCAGTGATTTCACCATTATTTATTTTCATTGCTCTCAATATGCCAAATTATTCACACATACACGCACACATACACAATCCCACGAGAAAGCAATTCCACGTTGCACAATAAATCCAATTATGCTATCTCAACTGATCAAAGATAACATGTTTTAATATCTGCATAAGATTAATTTCTTGTTGCTTACCTCATTGATTTTTTTTTTTCATGCATTTATTTCATGAATTCACAATTCAGTAAGTGGGTTAGAATCAGTAACGCCAAGTATTAATGTGTGTACGTGTATAATGGGAATCTATAGGAGCAAACACACATGCTTGTGTTTCTCTTGCCTGAGTGGCGTGCTAATGATGATGGTGGCGTTGCTGTGGTTTTCACACTGCTGCCCATCCCAGACCTGTTCTCCATCATGTAGTCCTCTGATAGTTAATCCCCCATGTGGTAATGAGCTGAAGGATTGAGTAATTATATGAGAGCACTGTGTGTGTGTGTGTGTGTGTGTGTGTGTGTGTTTTCATAGTGGGTGGGGGAGTTCCAATGTGTACCTATGCATAAGTGCGCATGGATACATTTCAATGATTGGATACAAGATGGGAAATTTGTGGGGCGGGGGAAGGGAGGAGAAGGGGGAAGAGGATGTATGAGTGTGGCTGTGTTTCGACATCAAGTGATGAAGAGGAGGGAACTAGAAGGATCCATCTGTCTCATCTGGTGTGAGCTGATTTCTGCATCACAACTTGTAAATGAAAGTAGCCACGTACACAAAGTGTCCACATTTGCACTGTGACCTTCGATCCTCTGCTGGTGGGTTACAGTTGTGGGAGGTTCCTTTGTTAACACGGCAACAACAGTAAACCAACATGCCCTCAAAAGATGCTGTTGATGACTAGCAAAGATACACACACACATTCACACCCCATCGCTCGCACTCTAGGAATACTTTTCAAAAGGAACAATCCTCCTTACTCCTTTCACATGGCGCCTAAATTGTTCATCTCAACCC
>JAPXVT010000002.1:3106057-3121727 GCA_029823135.1 Acanthurus reversus | reverse complement strand
TAATGTCCGCACTCAAACTGTTACAGCTGACCGAGGTAGTAGTCAGAGTCAAGTGCGCTCTCTGCGATGAGTATGCTCCTTTATTGTGTCTCATTCTCTTTGGAAGGGGAGTTGAGGTGACCCGAGAAAAGATGTCATCCATCGGGGAGTGAAGCGTGGGCCATGAATGCTGTGAAATGCTCTGAGGTCCTGGTGAATGGTGCAGAGGACAGACAGTATCCTGGACACCTGCAGAGGGCTGCAAAGGGTCATGGGCAGCTGATGGAGAGGAGAAACCATGTGTTGAAGAAGCAGCTGCCATCAACAGAGGGCCAGAATGGTAAGCTTGGATGATATTAATTTTCTTTATGTCTGTTCTGCCAGAATGATCAGCTCATTTGTCTCTTGAAGATTCATATTATCTACCAATATTTACATAGAGCAATGGAAGAATTATTATAGAAAGACAGCACCAGCACTGGCTCTCATATGATTGGCTGAGAGCTGATCACGTGATTGAATTCATGACTGACTGCCATGCTGCAGTGTGGCAATCCAGCACTACATCTTCTGCTCAGCTGCCATATTCATTTTCAGGTTCTTACTCAGAGCAACGGGGTCCGGGGGCCAAGTAACTGCTAAATGTTGAACAGCCTCAGTTGCTTCCAAGAGATAAAGATTTTACTCTAAAATGTACAAGTTATGATCAAAAGTCCTAAATATAGCAACATTTTTTCATCAGTACTTCTAAGAAAAGAAACCATTTGTATGTAAAAATGATTCATGTTTGCTGTTGACTGTAAAATGCCTGGTCATTACCCAACTAATTGTGACTAAGCTGAACTTTTTGCATAAGTTCTTCATGTCTTGGACAGTTTCAGGGACAGTGAAAAGATTAATAATGCTGTCTAAATCTATTTAAAAAGCAGAGAGTAAAACACAAACGAGCCGAACAAAAATTCGACACTAACATTACTTTTTATTATCTTAAGAAGAGTTTTTTAAACCAAATCATAAGTATTATTTCAGCCAACATACATACAGCAGGTAAATAGGTAAGTATGCAAGTCATATATCTTTGCCAAGAAAGTCCCCAGGCCAGAGAAAACAAGGCTGTTTGAACATTTTATTGAATCCATCTGATGATTAATCCATTCTGAAACATGTCTGCTTTTCAGCTTCGCAGCCCAAATCAACCTGGCTTAAATGCCACTCGCATCACAGGGCTGAAGGTGAAAGTATCTGAGGAATCCTGTGATTTAAATCGGTATTTTTAGACCGATGTATCCCCGCGGACTCTGAAGTAGTGAGAGCAACGCAGCATTTCCCCCTGCACTCCTAGACCCTACAAAGTTTTCCATGATGTCATGTGTGGCGGAGGAGTGAGAGTAATTGAAGAGGCAGATGAACATAAACTGGAATCTCCTCAAATTCAGCCATTCATTTAATCGCCTTATTCTTCAAATCAGCCCGTAGACGTCAGGGACAAGAGAAACAAAACAAGTGAGGAGCCCAGACTGTGGCTCCTCGTGCTCCTGCCAAAGCCTGGATGACCGACTCCAAACACAACTGAGAGATAAGGCTGTTGTTGACATAGTGACCTTTTCCTCATTTACTGGTTAGGAATACAGTAGAAAAGCAGGATCCAGTTCAAACCCTATGAGGACTTATTAATCAACAAACAGTCATCATTATATCACAGTGAACTAGAGCCTGACTAATGTTGGCTTATTCAGGCTGATATCAATATCAAAGTTCTACAGTTTGTTTGAAATAAAAACCCTGATATAAGAAATTTCATACATTTTACAAGAGTTATAAAAACATACGAGACTGTATCAGAGTTTATGGAGGGTCTTCCCAAAAAGTTCAGACAGTGGCGAACTCAGTGGCTGATGCCCTCTCGGGTTCCTTTCTTTTTGTAGTAATGTGGTAGAGTGCTTTCTAGGGTGCCTTTCCATAGAACAAAATGTGGTTAAGCGACCTCTAAGGTGCCCTTCCCGTAGACAAAACATGGTAAAGACCCTTTAGAGTGACCCTGCAGAGGACAAAACCTGGTGCCCTTTTCATAGACAAAACGTGGTAAAGCGCCCTCTAGGGTGTCCTTCCAGTGCACAAAACATGGTGAAGTGCCCAACGACTTTTTGAGTGCTGGTGCCTCACCGCAAACATTAACTGCCCTTTTTACTATTTTCGCCCCTGCCCATCAAACACCCTGAGTCTGCCTGTGTAACTAATCTATTTTCTCTGCTGAGTCAGTTTGACATTCTCTATATATCATTCAAAAGCATATTGCCGACCTTCTGTCTGCTTCTGTCTGAAAAAAGTTTTTTCAATTTTACTGACAATATTTCTTCAACGAGTGCAGTTAGTAAGAGTGTGAGCTCCATGCAAGCTCCAATAGCTTGTCGGACGTAGCAATGGTAACTTAAGTGGGGGCGTGGCTTAGCAAAAGGTCAGTTAATGCAAAATCTTGTCACTCTCAAAGCTGTCTGGCAGTACTGCACCGTGCTGCACTCTGAAATGCAGCCAGTGGGTGTTAAAGGACGATGGAGCACAGAGTAAAACCATAGCTGACCCAGTCTGGAACGCACACGTAACCAGTGGAATCCTCAGGTCACTCTGATCACTGGAGACGGTGTAACTTCTGCTCATAACATGCATTCAAAAAGCATTTGTGGAATGCTCAGTTTTCCTTGTGTTTGAATCAAAGTCAATGATGGTTTGTAGAAAACCACAAGAAGAGAATTCACCATCCAAAAACTGCTGAGCTGCTTGAAGAACAAGTTTGATTGAGTTTGAGAATGATTTGGGCTTTAAAAAAGTTGAATGCTTGTGTTGTAATGTGTTAGTTTCATTTAGTTAGTTTAATTGTAGCCTTTTTTTATTTCTCAAACTTTCCATCTGCTTTTAACCATGAAAAGAGTTAACTTCAAAAACATATCTAATTCCTTCTAATGGCTTCAAACCTGCGCAAATATCACAGGTTGCACTTGTGTGCATTTTTATTATAAACACAAAATAACATGTTACATCACATGTTATATAGAGGCAAACTTTTTTATGGGTAGGACCATCAGAGGGTTAAAAGTTCAGGGTTTAGCTGGCTAAAGGTGTGTTTACATTTCTAATTATTAAAGCACACTGGATCCCGAGATTATCTGGTCTCATGCCCAGTTCGTCAAATACTCTTTGTCACGCCTTTTGACCTCTGATATTGACGCACAACTTATTATGTAGTGTATGAGTCAAAAATCTCCATGTAAACCCGTCCCAGTCAATATTAGACACTCATAGCAACTGATTCACCCGTCACATTAGAAACAGGAACTAAGTTCTAAATGGGCGGAGGTCAGGAGCAGCTCCCAGGGACTTCCAGGGACCACTGAGGAGACTGGGACAAGACCCCTGTTCAACTGAAAGTGAAACCTAAACACATTTTTCAAAACCTGACAAAGTAAGTTTGTTTTCAATTGTTTAACATTGACCCTTCACTAAGCCACACCCCCCCCTTAGTTACTGTTGCTATGTCTGACAAGCTGTCAGAGCTTGCATGGAGTTCACACTGTTACTGGAAAAATAATGTTGAATTTTTGGAAAAACAAAAAAGTGATATCAGAGAGAAGCAGACAGAACGTCTGCAATAAGTGTCTGAATGATAAATACAGGAGGTTAAACTGACTCAGCAGAGAAAACAGGTTAGAGTTATGAATATAAAGATACATGCTAAAGCCTATAGATCACAGTGCAGCAGCTTTAACTTGTGTTTCACTTCACTACAGTCTTGTGAAGCTGCCAAAGCCGTTTTTGCCCCCTGGGTGCGCACGCATGCAGTAATGTTTGTATACAAGAAACCCATGTATAGCGTTAGCGTTATACTTTCCAGCATCTGATATTTGGAAAGGTAAAGAACATTAATCTCCTCTGAACCTTGCCGAATAATAAGCATCACTTTTAAAAGTGTCCCAGACACAACATTTGACCATGATGAGCTTGAAATCTTCAGAACCAGCCTAAAAATGATGAAAATCTGAAAAGTTTGCAAGAGTTTCAGTGGAGCACAGCTGTATAGTCATCAGGCCCTGGTCAGAGCTGGCAGATGCTGCGCTCTGATTGGCCTGTTTGTGTTTGAGTGCGGCGCCTAGCGAGAGGTTAATTGTGGCTGTCTGTGTGAGACACCATGGGGTGTGAAAGAGCGGCAGCAATATTTGAAGATCTTAGATAAGAATATTTTAGATTATACCTCAGCGAGATACGAAAGCTTTAAAAATATTTTGCAGTGCAGGACAATAAAGAGCACATTTAAAATGTGCAAATAACAAAAATACACAAGTTAATCCTGGATGTGGGTCTGCAGGTGAAGCATGGTTTACAGTTTTCACCCAGTGTGTGTGTGTGTGTGTGTGTGAACTAATTAAATCTTCGTCTTAATAATTGTACAAACGAAACTTGGACCACAAATCCAGTGTTATCCATATTGCCAAAAATTCTGCCACACCTTTCGTATCCTCTTACTCCTTTTCTTCTCACACTTTACCGATCCCACACACACAAAAACAAACACACCCTCGGTAAGTGATCGGCTCATGTAACTCATGCCTTTCGTTCCCCTGCTTTCTATTCACGTGGTTGAAAGTGACAGATCTATTGTTAGCTGGGACTTTACTTTTGCATTCCAACTGTGACTCATAAACTGAAAGAGGTGTGATGAGGTGTGAGTGTGTGTGTGTCTAACCGTTGCTGTTTTCATACTTGTGGCTATACGTGAGTCACATCCTCTTTAACTATTATTAAGTGGACATTTAAGCGATGTAGAGTGTAAAAAACATGAATTTAAACAACTGTGGAGGTCCACTTCTCTTTTCCAGCTCTCTTTATGTCTGAAAACCATTTTATTCTCTCTCTCTCTCCACACCTGCCTCCCCCTGTCTTGTGTTTACTCTGGGGTTGTATGAATAAAGTGGAAATTCTCAGTCCTGTTTTCCACAGAAAACCACTCTCACTCTGCAGGTGCTTTGCTTTCATGGTTTCAAAATCTGCGCTCACTTTCAAAGGCTTTTTAAAGACACGCTTATGTTCTTCTGTTTTAATTATGATATTACTCTTTTATTTGGGTAGATGAAAGCACACCGCATGTTCTCTCTCCTTACCGCATAATGAGCCATCATTTTTACTGCACACCTCCAGGCATTGTCGAAACAATGTGATCATTTTTGACGATAAGGTTTTTGTTCTTACTGTTCCAGCTTCTGTTATTTGTCTGCACTGTTTCTAGTTGTGTCTGAAAGGTGAGATTGCTAAATTCTCATGCAAATAAAAAGTTTTTTTTTTTCTTTCCTGGCCTGGTGATGTTGCATAACATTGAACGTTGATGCACCTGTGTTTATCTGGTCGGATGCAGACTTGACCTCGGTATAAGCGCCGGTGTCACACCTGATAATAACAGCAACTTCCTTTTAGCAGTTCAGAGCGTTTCATTGTTGAACAAATGGAAAATAGGTGAAAGAAATCCCCATTGACAGCTGATTTCCAGTTCCTTTCTTGCAAATTTAGATTCACTTCCTCATACTGGGCCTTCTGTATGGCCGTTCACTATTGTTCTCCTGTGTCACTAAAACTTCTTCCCTAATGTGACGCACATGGAACCAAGAGTCACCATATCGGATGTGGTCTATGTCTCATCTTCTATAGTTTAATGTTTTTATTTAATCAGTAACTGAATAGTAATACATTACTTTGCTTAATTTAATGAAAAGAAACAGTTATTATTCATTCTAACCCAAACCCTATATTCATATATGTCTTAGAGCTTTATTCCAGTGTAAAAGTCTGATAAAATACTGTTGTGTGTGTGCAGCAGCAGTGACATGTAGTGAAATTTCTTTATTAACTTATCAAATGACAATGTGAAAACAGAGTGAAACTGTTTTTTCACAAACCTTTTATAGAGTTTTTATTGTTCACTCTCACCACTCTCACAGTGTATTACATCAAAGCAGGTGGACAATTTCCATAATAAACTTGTAATTGCCCTTTATACACATGGATTCTGAATACAGGCTCAGTTGTGGCTAATTTTAGCAAGCGACTGAGAGGAAAACAAGTTACTGGGCCACACATTTAATCAGGTTTTTTTTTGATAGCAGCTAACTGTTTCCATGCTGCCTCAGTCACCTCACCAAGTTAACACTAACAGAATGACGCTGACCAATGAACACAGACAGAACAAACTGATTTCAATCATCACTGAGAGTGATGTGAAAAAAATTTATTCTGTACAGTTGCTTAATTTTTCCAGTTTTATTTACTGATTAAACTGGTATAAAGTCACACAGTAGTGTATATTTATTACAAAACACATGCACATTCATAGCAGATGTATCTTTTAAAAAAAATCATCTGATGATTTTTACATTATTGTAGACATTCATACAAAGTATTTGTATTAATGTGATCCATACGTGCCAATGATTTAATTGCATTAATGTGCCTTTTTTTTTCACACTGGCTCTTAAAGTCTATTTATTCTTTCAAGTGATAAACGGCACATAATATTTATTCAACTCAGCTCTGTTTCATATTTTATATTCAGTCGAGTTACAAAGCTCACATCACAGATCCAAATACTCAACTCCCCTGGTGCTTTAGTGGAGCCGTCATTACATGATTGCCATTATAGTAATTGTTGGAAAAGCATCATTAATTGATGAGTTGCACAAGCGACCTGATTCCCAAGTAGTTAAATGAGCTCAGCAGGGCACCACAGCAGCCAGTAGCACTGAGGCTTTTGCACAGATCAGCGTGGAGGCATTGTGGTGCTAACTGTCTGTGATCCTCTATTGTTGCTAAATGGCTGCTGTAACAATAGGTCACATTCCAGTCCCGCTGGTCCCTGCAGGCGCAGCCAGCTACTGTATCTTTGCAGGCAGATGAGAGGTGTACGCGTGTGTGTGTTTGCACACGCATGTCAGGTTTGTGAGTTTGTGTGTTGGGTGCAATGGATCTTCCGCGCCCTGCCTGCCATGTGCATGTATGTCTGTGTGTGGCCTAGCTTTTCACTGTGACCGCTCTGTCACAGGAGGAGTTAGTCATAGCTTCACGTGGGTGAACTCACCCATGATGACACTGTTATGGCTCCATGCTGGGTTGCCCCTTCATCTGCTGCCATACTAGTTGGCCTTTATCAACCGCCGACATAGAGACTAGACGGAGAAAAAAAGGGAATAATTACAGAAAAAAACAGCCAAGTTGTCCCAGAGACAAGATGATAGTAATTCACAAAAATGCTCCTCAACAGCAGGGAGCCTATAAAAGGGTTCATAAAGGTACAATTAGTCAAATTATTACTGTCCTAAAAAAAAAGGCCAGCTGAGGAATGCAGCATCCAACAGTAGTCAATAAAGGTCATAAATTTCCTAATATTCAGTTAAGCTCTCTCATCCTAAATCTAAAATTTAGTCTCTTGCCCTGGGAGCCATGCTCATTAAAGCATAGTTCCATGAGGGGATCCATCAGTAATAGGCCCTCAACCTATTTCGAGTCCTGACCCACAGGAGGCAATCCAAAAGGAATTTCCCCAGAGAAATGCTTCATTTCCAAGAAGAAACACCACACTCTCATTTACTTCCTGTGATATTCTATTGATCCCTGAAGGAGAGTTTTTTTTTTCACTTACGTTCCTTCACAGGAGGGTCAGAGGTCATGGTCAGCTACCGACAAGCACAGATATCAGGGCTTCAGTCTTTAGTAAAGGACACTTTGGCAGGTGCTCACTGCCTCAGAGGCCTTGAAACGAGCTCACCAGGGTGAAGGACAGAGTCCAAACTCTCAATGACACTCCACTACTCCTCCATATTAAAGCACAGGCAGATAAAACAAATATTTTAGTTTTCTCACAAGGGCTGTCAAATGATTAGAATTTTATTCAAATCGCGATTAATCATAGAATTTCAATAGTTATTGCAATCAATGGCATTTTTTATAGCATGTTGAAAATGATATCATTCTGCATTTCACAACAGTTTTCAAGTCGATATTAACAATGTAAAGCAATTCTTACCAGTGTAACTTGATTTGGAATCAAATGCCAGATTGAATACATCTCTTGCATAAGTCTGGTGCAGTAGAAAAGAAAAAATGGGCAAAAAAAAAAGAGTGAGAGAGAGAGAGACGGACACCGCTAATTAGCTTAGCTCAAATACTGGAAATCAATGGGAAGTGCTAGCCTGCCTCCACCTAAAGTCTTCAGATAAACTCTCCAACAACTCTAAATGGTCCTGTGTGCTTGTAGTGACTTGTTTATTTAACATGTTATGTTATTTTTAGACTCACATTAGCACTTTATGAAATTTACATTTTTTTAACAGATGTTTTGTTTTGCTGAGCTACTTACAAGCACATTCGTGGTATTTTGCGCATGCATCCGGTTCGTATTTGATTCTAAAATTTAATTAATTAATTAATAATTAATCACAGCCTTAATGCTGACAGTCCTAGTCTTACTGACATATTTTTGCTGTTTTTCTGTAATTGTACTGCCACAAAGCACCTGACAGTGTCTGTGGAGGCATATGTCACTGGAAACACTGACAGCTTTAGACTTACTGTAACTACAACCTCAGGTCACTTGACATTATAATGTGTCCATCATCGATTCACTTCCTCCTCAGTTCTGCACATGAAGTTTAACATTTCAACACAGCAGAATTTCCAGTGTCTGTAAGTGACAGCTATTTTAAGTTAATGCAAACTGTGATTCTGATTTTGCAGACATTGTAAGTAGATTGTTGAACATTGTAAGTTCAAAGGCAGCTTGTAAGTTTTGCACTTTAGAGTCACCCAAGACACAGTGAAACACAACCAATGCTGAAGTAAAAAAGTAGGTCGAAGGTTGTGAAGCACATGATGAATCATTCAAGTATTCTGCACATGGTCATGTGTTTCACCTGCTGACACTGACATGCACTGTGCAAAACATGCGTGTCTGTTGGTAAACCATGCAACATAACAGGACAACCCTGCCCTACAAGCTACAGTACTACAGAAAAACCAAGTTATGCCTTCACAGAATCCACTTTCGATCAATCGCAGTCACATTCAAAGAAGTCCAGCTCCTTGAGAAGAAAAAAAAGTTTGGGTTTTAAATACCTTTGGATTTTGAACAAATCTTTTTCGTTCATTTGTTTCATTTCAGTCGTATTTGCTCCACTTCAGATTTGTTGTTTCAGGTTCAGTTTCTTGTTGAAGTCTGAATACAGACATTTGAGCTGCTTTTATTAATACTGTGCCCTCAAAGCAATGACATTAACAAGCAGAAGTGAGTGCTTTCAAAATCTCTCAGGCTGCTTCAGCTTATTGATAAAGTTAGCTGGGGCTGTACGTAGCCTAAGGCGAAGAATCACGGGCCGTACTCAGAGGTTTAACGATCCAAGTCACTTTCATTGAAAAAAGCCAATTAATGCACTTTATTTGAAAAATATCTGAAAATTCAATATTTTTATGTCAGTTATTTCTTTAAATTAAAGTATTTTACAAATGCCAAATTACCCCCCCCAGATCAGTGGTTCTTCTCTCATCCCCTTTAAGCACCAGGTGTCCTCGGATAAGACACATCGATATTTAGATGGCGTAGACAATCGAACATAGATATCCTTTTGTGTACGGGGGTGGGTGAGATGCACACGAGTAGATCATCTGCAGGAGCATCAGTCATTTAACAGAGTTCCCTGATGTGAGACAGGTGTAGAAGACGAGAGAATTGTCGCGACTGTGTACACGTATTTAAAACGTGCACACTATTAATAACAGGACGACATTGCGCCAGATTTTATGGGTCATTTTTGTTGGTCAATAGCACAAATGCTTTCTGGTGCCACAATTTGCCAAAAATGTGCCAGACCACACCTTATTCTGCACACAGGTGAGCGCAAGAACATGTGCTATTTAAAACAAGTGGGCGGTGGACTAAAAAAGACAAATACGATGCTTTGCACCAGATGGAAGACAAGGCCTTAAATCAGAAATATTTACTTTTTTACAGGTAGGTTTTCACTTGCGTTCATAAACATGTTTGTTCACCCACTGCTGATCTTGTAAAAGCCTTTAACAACCCGTACTAGATTTTTACACCAGTGTACTACCATAAAAGTACGGTATAGTTTAACTAAACCAGAAGTACTTGAGCAGAATATCTGACTTCTCCTTTCATTCTTGCTGGTCACACAGACCCAGAAACTAGGTTCAATGTTAACCAGGCCAGCATATTTCAGTCTAGCTCATTTTGGCTCACCACTTATTGCAAGTCATCTTGTCCATTAAATGTAATACTCCTAAATGCCTGTCTGGAACACTCTGCCTGCTAACAGGGGTCATGTTCTTCTATCCTCCTGCCTATCTTATCCAACTATGTGTCTCTATTTAAATGCTCCAGTGGGAAATGGACACACTGTTCTACACAATAAAAGCTGTTTATGACAATTTTTCACTGTCACAAAGAACTAGTTTCAAGGAAAAGTTGCAGAGCCTTCATCAAGGTTAGGAGGGGATGGATAATGTGTGTTACAATCAGTCTGTACTTGAGAAAACCTGTTTTTGTAACTTATTTTGTTAGCAATGTTGCACATAAGAATTTTGGAGGCAAAACAATTCAGATGTTGTTCGTAATAAATTAGATTTATAATCCATTAAGAATTGATTGTCTGCTGCATATACGGCCCCTGAAAACAATTATGCTCAATCTTAAAAGAAAACCTGGTCTCTTTGATAAATGCTGGACTAACTTCAGGTTGTTTCTTAAAAATATCTCACAGCCAGTTGGTTGATCTCTTCTAGCGGTGTTTCAACAGGTGCTAGCTGCCTTTTTATGTTCCTTCTTCCTCGAAATAATAGTCTCGATAAGCAGGACGTTCTAACCTTTCATGGTCGATATCTTGAGCCTTTTTATAATGTTCAACCTGACTGTAAACCTGTATGTTTTATTTATTTGTTTGTTTTGTTTTGTTTTGGGGTCCCCCCCCTTTTTACAGGGTTAACTTGGTCAGGGATATAGGTAGAAACTGGTGGGGCTTTGTTGAGATTGAGGCACTTGATCATTTATGTCATATTGCTGTGGATTATCATTAGAAATATTAATAAAGAACTTGTTAATAAAACAAAAGTATTGCTTTTCTCTCTGTTTTGCCCACAATACTCTGCAGAGTACAGCTAAACCAAAGTGCTAAAAAGTAACTAAAAAATGAAATTGAGCAATATCCACAGTTATTTATATACATAAATACACACACATATACACCCAGGAAATAATTCTGTAGTGCATATTTTGATTTGTGTCTGGGGGAGTGTAAAATGATGTATAAATTGCTACCTCCTCTAGCTTTTGAGTACTTTTCCACAGAAACTAGCAAAGAAAACGTAGCAAAATTGATTGGACAATTGAGCAAAGACAAGGAAAACTTGTTTTTGTAAGAGAGCGAGTTCCAATAAAACTGCCTCCCTTCAAAGCTTTTCTGTCAATTGTACGATCAGAAAGAGACTTAATGTTTAGTATCTTAACAATGTAATCACTGAGCAGTGCATATACAAATCCTAGAATACACCACAGGAAAATGATATCACTGTCTTATTTAAATTATTTATTGTCCAGTCAGAGGTTAAACTTCTTCCTGAGATTTGCAAACTGCTGGTGCAGAGGTTGTCACACACAGATCTTCTACTTCACTTGAGAGAAGTTACATAACCGGACAGATGATCCGCTCTAAAGCCTGAAGTTATGAAAGCAGGTTGAGCTAGAAGGAGATTATCATTGGCAGAGTGTTACTACAGTTCAGGCCAATACAAATGTCTCCACCTGCCTGCAAAGGATTCCTTTTTGAACTGTGACATGACGATGCATGACTGATAACATCAAGAGGCATGCAGTGAAATGTATGGAATCTGAGAGTTTGGGTGCAGCTTGTGACTGAATTTTTTCCATTCCTTCACGGCTCACCTGCGGTAAAAGTTAAAAGGTAAACTAGAATCTTGTTGGATGCTTGCCTGCAGCCGTCAGCAAAAGTTAACGCCCCTGTCATGAGAGTTGTGAGCAGTGTGACTCGAGGACAACCACCAAACCAAACCATAAATCTCAAAAATACTGATGGGGCTGCTGCAGGACCGCAGGGCAGACAGGTGAAAGTGGAAAAGTGGCAAGACTGTCGCTGCTCCCACACCCCAGTCCGAATGAATGATGGAAGAGAGATGACAGATGAGAACAGGGAGGATTCAGAGGGCAAAATATCAATATGTGTGCATGGACATCACAAAGACAGGAGAAAATGACATCTAGAAAAATAGAGCACACAGGCAAGAAGTGAGAACCAAAGGGAGTGCAGGGTGATTAACAAAGCTGGGAGTTTTGAAATGGAAATTTCTTGTGTCAGCAGTTGACGTCGGCCGGCGTGTCAGATTACAAGCTTTACTTGGACTGACAGAGGCTATATTTGTTCAGCACGCCCTTACTGTAAGACAAATCTTCCTCTGCTGCACTCCTGCTCTGCCTTCCCCTCTACTATCACCCTCTCCTTTTACAAACTCCTTCTTTTCTTTTCTTTGCTTTGTCTGCCTCTACATAATGTTTTCCCTATCCATGTGTTCTCCCAACCTCTCTGTCTCTGTGTTCCCCTCCCCCATGTCTCCTGTTTGCTTAAGATGTAGTACAGTCTTACAGTAATTCTCCCAGGTAAGTAAACAGGACTCTCCCGTATGGCCACTGTTGATCCACCAAGCCCTCCGCGCTGTGCTGACGTCAGGGCCGGAGAATGTAAACAAAGGCTGGAACTTGAGGCCGAGCCTCTCTCACGTTCCCCTCACATTAATGGCCAGTGTTTATATTAGGCTTCCCTGCTGCACAAGTGGCCTGGATGGAGTGCGAAGAGCATGAAAGGAAAGTTACACATCCGTGTGTGTTGTTAATCCTCTGACAGTAGATGGCTGTGAAAGGGCTCGGCGGTTTTAGCATTGTGTTTTGTTTGTGATGTCCACACTCTGAAGCACTTTGGGTTCAGCAGGGGAGGGGAGCAAAGCAAACAGACGCTTTGACGTAACGAATGACTTCCTCGGAAAACAAAAAATATTTTACATAAAAAACAATCATTTATATGGCATAACAGCACATATGAAATCTTGACTTGAATTAAAATCAACAGTAGAAAGTGTGGGGAACTAAGTACATTTACTCAAGTACTGTTAATGGTGTCAACCAATAAAAAAAAAAATCCTGTAACATGAAATGGTTACAGATTAAAATTAAGCCTATATATGGCAGTTAGAATTAACTCCACCTCGAGCTACAACAATGAAATCTGCTCACATGTTTAGGTATCAATCACAATTCAACAATAATGCAAAAAAAACCAAAATAACAAACACAGCTGTTGTTTGACACCATAACAAATACTCTTATTTTAATACTTAAACTAAATTCTACGAATATGTTTTTACTCAAGGATGATTTTGAAATTACTGTTTAATTACGACTTTTATTTTTAAAGTTTATACATTTTTTCCATCACTGTTATCAACATGATATTACAAGATAAAGCTCACCGAGAGAAAATGCCCACATAGGAAGCATGAACTGGACTTCTAACATTGATTTCTGTCGTCTTTCTCTCCAATATGACAATTAAATCAGTTTGCTATCCCATGTCGTGCAAATCTTTGTAGATTATGATAAAATGCAATCTCAAGCAAGTCAAAACAAAACAAAGATTTTAAGTGGCAGCCGCTACCATCATTTATCCGACCAACCAGCTGCTGTATACTCACTGGATTGCACGGACAATGTGCTTCACCATGTGCTCCCTCTGTCATTAACTTCCAATGACCCTGAAGGTCAGGAGAGTCATTAAGAGGGGGGTCAGTGGGAGAGAGTTGAGAGTGAAGGCCACACACCACAGAGGAAAGAAAGAAAGGAAGAAAAAATCATTCAGTGTGTTTGTGCAGAGTACTTTCATTTTTTTGAATCATGTGGGTGGTATTGTCATTTACCACTTATCACGTAGAGAAAATAGAGAAGAAAAAAAAGCAGACAGTAAGAATGGAAAGTATGTGTCTTCCTGTGATGCCATGGAGACAGGATGTAATTAGTTGACAGATAGAAGGAAAGAAAATGAGGGAAGAGAAAAAAGAGTTAAGGAGGAATGGGACATGGAGGTGAAGAGCAAAGGAATTTCTGCTCTGCATTCCCGCCCTTCCCTTCAGGGACAGCAGGGCCAGACGATTCCCCATGCTTCCTCCTGCAAGGCTACACACACACACACACACACACACACACACAGACATATTTGAGCAAATTTCCATGCTGAGAACCCCCTCAGCAGCATGTGCTGTCCACACGTGTAGAGGGCCAGCAGAGGAAAGAGGCCGGGGCCCGCCGGGGTGAGGCCAGCTGAATGATGTTTTGTGTTTGTATTCAAAGGTTAATCAGCTCGTTGGGGATCAGAAAGGGAAACTGCAGGTACACAAACTTAACCTCTTCAATGTGAAAGGAGCTTTACAAGTGAAGTGAAGAGGGACCTTGAATATTCAGCAGTGTCAGCATGAATAATCAGAATTACCACTGATAGGGTTGAAACTCTACAAGTGAAGTTTCACTGAGAACATTTAACTGTGCAGCTGGGAGGTCGAGCGCTGCCTTTAAACTGCTCATCATTTCACAAAACCTTTGTTTACGCAGTAATTTCAACTCAAGTTCCACTTACACTTTCCTGGAACTTTGAAATGGCTGTGGCACAAAGACTCCCTATTTACTGTATAGTGCTCTGTATTTACTGTCTGCCATTTAATTTGAGTGTCTGAGTGTGAAATATACCCCCCACTATACTGTGCTCCCCTCATGCTCTAAAATAGTGTCCATCGCATGTTCACTTCCACTTCTAACTGATATTGCAATGTGTTTATGGCTTTATAATATTACATAAATTTCTTAAGACCATTGTGAATCTCTAAAGCTGTCAGTGATGATGCAAGATTATAGCCTAAGTTATATGGGGGGAGTCAATCAGTGATGAGGCGGTGTCTCTGAACACATCTAGGCACTAGTGCAGCCAAAAAAAACAAACAAAAAAAACCAATTCTGGGTGTGCATAAAAAAAACTGGGTGTGTCACATTTATTTGCTCTGCAACACCAAGGAGGCATCTGTGTACCTTCCCAAAAATATAACCACGTATTATTCTCCACATAGGACTACCTGCAGGCAGGTTTGGCAATATGTCAAAATATTCCAACCCCTACGATGTCAGCCCATCGCCCGGTGATTGCCATTATAATCACGCAGGTGTTTGCACCAGAACATGTGAAGGCGTCTCCTCCCATGTCACTTTCAGCAAATGCAATAATGGAAGAGCTTGTTGCATAGACGAATACAAAATCACCTGTTTGGGAATATTTTGGATTGAGACCGGACGCAATCGCTAAACTAATGTGTCTCCTGTTGCAACAGAGATGATTTCCAGTCCCTGTTGAGCTGCCATGAGCTGCTGTTAATGCTTTCAGGAGATCAAACAAAAAAGTCCATGTTTGAATGCAAAAATGCTCAGCCAGATCATTCTTGTTACAGGCTAACTAAAATATCTACTGAAAAAATAATTTTACTAGGGAAAAATTTACGTAGCCTACTACAACCATGAACTTTGCATCTTTTAGTAAAGTGA
>JAPXVT010000002.1:3040731-3058402 GCA_029823135.1 Acanthurus reversus | reverse complement strand
TATGCTGATACTTGGACATCTAAACGAATTTCACAAGTATTCCCTTTATTATGACACCAAAATTATTAAAATAGAATAGACCTTGTAGTTGCAGAGATATACTCTATTCGCTATGGGCAAGTAATTTTCGAGCAGAGGTCTAAAAAAGAGGCTGGCTCTGAGGACAACTCCTTGTCTCAGGTGAGTTTCTACTGGGCAATGGATGGATCAGTGTTTAAGGAGTGAATTCCTCCCAATGCCTTGTTTTCCAAGCACACAGCTCCTGTTTTATTCTACATTTTGTATTAACCTCTTATTGGAAACAAGTCAGTTAAAATAACAGTTGTAAAAAATATTAACTAATGTGACAAATCTGTGTGGTTGCCCCTACCTCAGATGAATTGGGGGTCTCACATGTGCGCATAATAACTCCATGCTGAAAAGCCAATAGTTTTGCTTCTTCCACTACTTTATTAAGTCTGTTGGGATTTGTGGTCAGCTGCTTGAGAATTCCTTCTGTTGCCATCACGATGGACCTGAACGGTAAAACAAAACAACCTTTCAGAAAAGAAATCAAAAGATATAAACAAGGGTATCAATTTTTGGAACACCAACTACAACATTGCTTTGCAAGGCCAATTTAACCAAGTACATAAGGGCTTTGTAACACCTGCAACATGTTCACTTGGCTCACAGTCTAATGGAGGGCTATACAATATTACCAGTCAACATGCAGCCTCCTACTTGTTTTCATAGGTGGATTAACTTTGTAAATGAAATGGTTTTGTAAATGGCAGGATCAACCTGTTCGAGGGCATTGGGTCAAAATTGGCAATTAGTCATCACTGTATATGTAAACTGCGAATATGTTATTCATTCATTATTAAATGTCAAGAGGATGACCAGTGATAATTCTATAAAGCCCAAATGTGGAAAAACTGGGACTTTCCAGTCATGCTGCTATTGTGGTCCAGCCCCTTCTACGACGCCCAACTCAGACTCCCTATCACTTAACTAATCTAGACGCCTCTGACAAAAAGGTTTGAAAACTGCAGCCTTAGATGTGGTTGAGGTGCAGCAGCCACATATTTCCTTTTCTTTTTTCTTCAAAAGTTTCTGAATACAAAAATTTAAAAGCTTTCTCAATCTAAGACACAAAAGTACTGGCAGATCTGACATACACATTTTAAATATACTGTTCATTTGGTTCAATATGAGTGTAGCCATTACTTAGAATGAAAGGCAAATCTAAAAGAACAGATCATCACTGAAACATGCGTTTATACAGTTCCCTAATTGAGTCTCTTGCAATATTTAAAGTATTGCCAATAATCTGTAATAGCTTGTAAGTAATACTGCATACACTGCATTTGTTTTTTTAATTTAATATCTTTTAAATAAAAACAGCAATAAATAGAGTAAAATGTGTGTGATTAGTGACGGTTTACTAGAGTTAAAAACTGAAATTAAAGAATGTTTATAGACGATAAATGTCTTCCATATTTTTCACTTTTATCTCTTCAGCTGCCAGTGAGTTAAACATGCAGTTCAGCGTAACTGTCATCTCCTTGATTTGTGTGTTTTCACCATCATCCACTGCCATTATTACATCACGACTGTCTCTAATTTTATATATAGACAAGAACTTCTTTCTTTTAAAACGAGCTATATGTGAAATTTCAGCAACAATTACAGTACCTTTCATCCCCAAATCGAATTACAACAGTGCACTTTATGTTAGGCTTGCTGTCTGCTTTAAATTGTGCTTTAAAGTGCAAGAGTGTTCGGCAGTTTACATGTTGGCTGAAAGTTATGAAACTGTTCCCAGGTGATTGCCTGGGTGAAACGTGGGAATTCACCACTAGCTCATATGAGATCTGAACATAACAAACACTGTATACATGATACTGTGACCCATGAATTAAGATGGAGGCAAATGATTTGAAGCTGATTTTGACAACAAGTTTTAGACGCACTCAAACCCATGAGAGTTAAAATGCTGAACTGTACTGTATTTGTTGCTAAAATGTTACTTAAAGCACTTTGAAATTCTCTTTGACATTGTCTCTTGTCTCAATCATTCAACTTTTAATTCCTTTTAAAGTTAAAATTTAACTGAATTTATTTTTATTATTTAATATTGAAATAATTCAATTTAAAGCACTTTAAAAGTATATTAATTGTGTTACTTGAATACAGTTAGCTTGCTTACTGTACTTAAGTAGATAATCTGCATTACATGGTAGTAACACATGCTTACCTTGTGTAGTCACGGGGGAGTTCAGTCACACCACTTCTTAGAGCACAGTGTTGGAGGAAGAACTACAACAATATGCAGAGTAAAACTACATCTTCCTATGACATGGCAGAAAAGTTGCTCCCAACACTCACTCCGTTAGTGTCAATCACTTGTATTACTGCAGGTACTTGTAGCTGCTGTGTTGTTTTCAGGTCTTAACAAGCCACACCCTATGCATTCAAACTAGTGGGCTAAAATGTCCATCACTGTCTTCTGCTTATTCTATTTATATGGATCTAAAAATGCAAATGCGATCTGCTTTCATTGTCAGCATTTACTGCTTATGAAGAAAGGCAAACTGTCACATTTTGCTGGTTAGTAGAGACTATCAATTGTAATCGGTCAATGGGTGATTTGCTGAGACAGGTAAAAAGTGAATTACAGTAGTCCAGGCATAAAGAAACGAAAGTGTGAATGATCATCTCTAGTTCAGATTGGGACACAACACACCTGGGTTTTTTGCTACATTTCTGAGGTGGAATAAACATGGACGGGACAAATGCTTTATGTATTTTTGTAGATTTATAGTCTGATCAATATAGCTGTGTCATCAGAAAGCTTTAAAGAAGTTTTCTTTTTTTGCACATTAAGCCTTAAAACAGGGATACTTACGATCATATACGATGTTCTACAGCATTATTAAGCCAACCAGCGCAGTCCTGAGAGCTGGAGCTCGTTGCTGACGTCACCGCTAGCTGAAAACAACAGAGGAGCATGTGCAGGATATGTAACCTGGAAAAGGCTGTTTGTTTGTTTTGTGAAACAGCTGAGAGAGACGGTTTTTTGGTGTTGTTTTCAGCTAGCAGTAGCGTCAACAATGAGCTCCAGCTCTCAGGACTGCGCCGGTTGTCATAGCAATGCTGTAGAACATCGTATATGATCGTAACGATCCTTATTATAATGCTTAATGTGCAAAAAAGCAAACCCTTCCTTTAACATGCAGTTGTTAACACTGGTGGAATGGAAGGAATGTAAAACCTGATGTGACAAGCTTCCTGATTGTTATCGCCAGGTGAACCAATCAGAGAGCTTGTCACACCCCTGGGCTAATTTGCATCATTTTCATTGCTTTACCAGCTCAAGGCCCAAAGAGCCATGGAACGTCTAAACGGAGAGGCCAAATGACTTTGCCCATCGATAACCTAACAGAATGTGGAAACGCAACTAGGAAATGAAAATTAGAGAAGAAATTGCCCTTTTAAATGCCTCACCGAAAGCTCTATTTTTCATTACGTTTTTAAATCCAAAATTTTATTTGAATTTTGAAAACTGGATTTGTACACTAGTTTGTCACTTCCAGTTTTTAACTGTACATTAGTTTTTAATTAAAGTAATACTTTATTACAATTTTTGTGACCTTTGTGGTCCTCCATAGCGGGTCAGGGTGAACAGGTCCCTGTCTGAACCCCTGACCTGCTGGGTGTAGTTGGTGAAGAATGAATGATGCCATTTGATGGTGAAGGCGTTGACATGAACCTGCTAGAGTTTCTAGGAGAATGTGAGGCTGCAGGGTATTAAAAGCCGAGCTGAAATCCACAACAGCCTAGCACGGGCCTCAGGAGTCTCCAGATGTTTAGTCACTGGGTGCACTAAGCTGTTGATAACATCCTCAGTTCCTATCTGTTATGTTTTTGTTCTTTAATTTCTTTACAAATCAAATTAATTTTGCCCTAATGTGAAGTCATCAATTCAAAACCTTTTAGTATGAATACGAACTAATAATTATTTTAATGTTTCTGTCATAACTTAAAGAGATCAAGCTCTAAAAACACTGAAACACTGGATGATACCCTTTCAATGATGCATATCAAGAGCTGCTCCACATTAGACCCTCCCTGTCTGGTACAAGTTCACATCTTTCCAACTCTGAACCCTCTGAAGAAACAGAAACCCTAAGCTAAGCTCATCATCTTTCAGTTGCTCTTTGTTAAATTACTTCTTTTTTACCTTTATATTTATCATGTAGACTTGATCAGGTATCTTTTCATCTATAGTAACTACTACAAGAAAACAGAATTGCACACATTTCCTTAAACATTGTTCATTATTATTTCATTATCATTATTCATTTTATTTGTATGACAATCATGTCTATATTTTCATTCATATGTATCTTATTACTGTGTGTTATGTGATTGTAATCACATAATGGGCAGAGATTAAAAAAAAAAAACAACAACAAAAAACTGCTATTCAGACAACATAGTTTATTTCTTGACTGAGCATGTTGCAGTATTTCTTTGGTCCAAAGAGTCCAAACAGAGTTGTGAAATCCTTAATGCATGTAAAGTCCTGCAGGAGCAGCCTTCTTCAACTGTCTCAGTAAAACTGAGCATTCCAGGGTTAATGACTCACTTTCATATTGTTTTGTTTTCTTTTGTACGCTCATGTGAAGCACTTTGAGTTGCCTTGTTGCTGAAATGTGCTATATGAATAAACTAGCCTTGTCTTAGAAATCACATCAACATGTCAAAATATCTGTATGTGCAGAATAAAAGTCTCTTAGTTGATTGTCTCAATCATAGAAAAAAGCAACACTCACTATAATTCAAGTACTAGAAATGCGGATGAACAGGAAGAGCAGCTAAGGACACTTGAAAATTCTTCCTTCTTTGAACGTCAAGTAGTCAAGAGATTAGACCAGTTATTCCTGTCTAACCTGGGCTTTACATTTCTAGTTCTCACGCACAGTTACTTAGTTCTGCAGCTGAGTTGCACAAAAATTCATGAATGCACGGCAAGCTGCTCTTCTTCTCTTATACAACTTCTACAGTGAAACTAAAGCATCTATAAACTTGTACTTGAAAAACACACTACATCAGAGACCAATAAGACCCAATTTTCTAATTACTTGTACATGTAACATGGCTGCACACGACTTTGTGCTTTGATTGAATGTTGAAGTGGTGATGGATTAGACTGTTACATGTTGTGAGATGTTTCTAAAAATTTTACATTGGATACACCTGTCAGTAACTCAGAGTGCTTTCACTGCATCCGAGGGACCCAACATAACACGTTGTAGTAGCGTAAGTGGGCCACAGGATGGTGGTTGAGCTCCAACACCATGTTTCTACTGCTGGGTTGGGCTCAATGCAATTCAACACAGACAATATATATCATGAATGGATACATTAGAGATAGTAATTCCAGTTTTCCAGTCAAAGAATGTTATGTCAAAATGATGTGTTTTAATTACTTGGTTTTGACATATTTAAACGTGTTTAAGCTCTCTAGTGTGTATCTGACAGCTGTGTGTGATGAGCAGAATCATGACGATATCAGAAATGGACAGAAAAACCAGGCCTTCATGAACCGTTTTGAAACCTCCATATTGGTACAGTTACATAGTCAAAGAACAAACATCAAGATACAGTAGAAATGATTCCAAGACATGAACAAAGTCTATAACAGGATGAAAACTGCGAGGGTTTTTCAAACTCGTCTCCAGTGGTCTTTTTGGAAAGCAGGTTTAACAAAATGTGCAAAAATACAAAACTCAGTTTTATATTATATATGTCAATGGAACTGATACTGTGATTCACTGTGGAGACTGTTAAATAAAAGGCAGAGCCTCCACTTTAATCCTGTGAATGCAGAGATACTCATGAATATATAGCTACTGACTGTGCACATTTAAAGACCCCGTGAAACGGATGTCAGAGTGTCATTTACTCCTGTGGATTTACGTATATTTCCTGTAAAAACCGTAAGCTAGGGTGGGACATGTCGCAGATAATGATTGGTGTTTAGAGTAGCCAGTCGTGCTGAATGTGCGTTATGCCCCTTCAAAATTTAAATTTGACAGCAGCTGGCAATGTAAACATGGAAAACCATGATCCAATATAATGTGTTTGGCGATTTGCACCTGGAAAGGTGTGGCTGTTAAAATCCATTACATCATAACTGCAGACGTGTGTTTGGATCTTTGCTCAGCAGCATTCAGTGAACGTACTTTGATTCATTCTTTGACGCAGACTGAATGACTGAGGAAGTTAAACAGCTGGTAGCAGTCTGGCTCTGTTAGAGGGAGGAGACAGAAAGTTTTGGTGAAGAGAACGTGCCAGCAAGCAGGTTAGCTGCACACAGTCAGTTACCACGGTTACTTTTGGTTGAGTGTTTTTTGAGTGTTTTAACTAAACCCACTTTCGGGAATACACCTCAGGGATACGAATTTGCTCAGCATCATTTTCATGATTTGACACACGACACTGTGACTAAAGATGTGATTAATGGCTGTAATTCTTTAGGTATCTTGCAATCTGCTTTCAATCTTAACATTATGATTTGATTCAAAAATTGATTGTCAATCCAAAAATGGTTCTTAATTGAATCAATAAAAATGGGGAAACTATTTTCTGTCTCGTTTGTAGCATCTGTCAAATCGTTCAGTGGTGTCCTTGGTCCTCTGAAATACAGTATGAAAAAAAAAACGGGCAGTTTAGATACATAATTTGTCTATTTATTTTAAAAAGTTCACAATATTATGGAATGAATTTATTAATGTGACGCCATATGAAGTTAAACTGTTTAAAGCTGCAGTGAGGGTTTGGTCAGCCGGTCTCTTTGGTCGCTGATGCTGCTCTGCTCTGTTAACGTTACTCTCTGAGTGACGGCGTGGAAAGTTACCTACATTATTCAAGTATTTCACATTCGCCTTGCAGAGTATTATTTATTTAGCCAATGAATCACTTGCAACCTGTACATTTCTCAAGATGAGCACGCTGAGAGTTACACGATAACTCTGGTGTGTGCGCACTGTAGACTGTCCAGGTTCTGCTCTGCCTGTACAAGTAAGTTCCAACTTTTTTCGTTCCGCCACCATCACGTTACAAAATCGCATTTCAAATAATCAATTTTTGACATCTGTGAATCGATTCTGAATAATAGGAAACAAGAATCAAGATTCTTATGTGACATGTGTTTTCACACAACCTTCGCGATCTCACTGATGTCCGTCTGCGAATTGTTTTGTTAAAAATGCTGCAGGTGGGAGTGTAAAGGATCAGACGAGGAGAGGATTGTCTAGCACAGCCACTCCTGCTGCTACGCCTCCGTCTGATTGCTCTGAGCTCTTGGTCCTCAGCAGATGACCCACACACTCGTTCATCACCATGTCTTTACCATGCCTGGAAGAGAACGAGGAAGAGAAATTACAGATAACACTAGTCCATGCTGAAAAAAATTCACATAAACTAAACAAGTCTAAAATTAAGGTACAATGACAGACAAGAAATCATTCATCTGTAATCCTCAGTTTCATTTACATGTTAAAGCTGCAATATCGGATTTTTTTGGGCCGCTTGGGAGCAGCTAAACAACTTATGACACTACACCAACATATCACCTTTTGAGGCCTGAACTTATTTTTTGCATTGCACGTCCACGGACTCGTCTGCTTGTGCAGACTGGGAAAGTGGTTTCATTCATACTGAAACACAGCAAATTTTGGGCTGCACACGGACATCCACAGATGGGTCCACGCACACCCTGGTGGACCCTTGCAGACATGGGTGGATGATGGTTTTTCCATCATGAGTGACAAGATCTTGGAAGCACAGGTGGGGAAAAACACTGAAACCATCTTATCTTGTGGTGCCCACCTCCTCTTCTCTGGATTTTAAACTTTCAAACGGCTGTAGGGTCAGAGTCCCTGTTAACAGCAACAGGTATAAACACTTCTTCCTCACAGCTGTTTCTCTTTTGAATGCAGGCCAGGGGAGAAGATGGCAAGCCTTTGGCTACTTTACTGGGATGAGCTGCAGCTTGGCTTTGATAGTTGCCTGTGTTGTATTTTGTAATGTTGTAATCCATGTAAAATGTTTTGGCACTTTTATCTTCCTTCTGTTTGTATTTACGTTGCCTGTATTGAAATGTTGTATATAACAAACATGCTGCACTTTGTCTTTTCTACTGCGAGCTGTGAACTTAAACTATTTTTTATTCTGTTGCTAGCGCCTTTGAAAGGCTTGATACCAGGAATTACAACAGTTGAATCCTGCATCGCGTCTGCAGCACGTCTGCAGCACGTCTGCTGTTTTTTCAGTGCCCATTATAACAGATTAGAGCAGCCACGAAGCACTCAGGAAACGGACACTGGATGCACGTCTAGTTTTGCTTTTTAATTTAGAACGACCAGCTCTGGCTGACTTTATCTAACAACACGGTGCATCGTACCAGCCTGGAGTGGAGACACACCTGCAGTGTCTGAACAGGAGCAGAGCTCTGCTTAAAAGCAGCACATGATTTGCTTTAACAAATTTCATGGTTTATAGTATGAAGAACTGTAAAGTATCATTTCCATGCGTCTGTTCGGTCAAAAAGTGACGGATCAGAGGTAATAAACTTGGCATTTCATCCTCGCAGCAGAACGAGCGGCAGCCTCGCGCTGCCCCCTGACTCTCTCTCTCTCTCTCTCTCGGCACATGGTTTCTGTCTAAACTAAATATGAATTAAATGCATCATATATAATAACATCAAACACTTTCATATTAAGAGGAATTTTAAAGGAGAACTATGTAGAAAGACAGCAGCGCTGCCTGCAGCAGACGCTGCATGTGTGAACAACAACAGTGAGTGAGATGCAACAGATCGCCGACGCGAACGTGCTGCAGAGGCGGACACAGGATGTGTCCCGAGCGTTGCTGCTGGAAACTATGCTGTTAGAGCCTCACTGTAACCCTAAAACTGAGCTGCAAGAAAACAAAACACATAGCTGAAAGGAACCGCTGAGTCTCTGCACATTCAGCAGAACAGACCTGTTTCACATGCGTGCAACTTACAAACAAAAATGTCTCAGGCTGTTCTTTAATTGTTTAATAATCGGACTTATAGAGCATTACATCAGAATTTGTATGGCTGACTTTGGAATGTGCAGGATTTGTCTCATTTCTTACTGAGATGTTAATGCTGTAGAGACGGAGGGGATGAAGGATTACAGATATAAAGAACTCTGTCCTTACTGGCAGTGAGTTTAAATTCATTCAATTATACGGCTCTCTCTGCTCGCAGGGCAGTTCTGAGATATTGAGAAGCTGTTGAAGCTGAAATGAATGAAGTAGAATAAAAAAAAGAACAAATACTTT
This sequence comes from Acanthurus reversus, assembly GCA_029823135.1. Classification (NCBI taxonomy): domain Eukaryota; kingdom Metazoa; phylum Chordata; class Actinopteri; order Acanthuriformes; family Acanthuridae; genus Acanthurus; species Acanthurus reversus. Next base: position 3,049,039 of record JAPXVT010000002.1, on the reverse strand, counting down.
GAAATCCTTCTCCTAAAACATTATCAATTAGTGAACATAAAAACAGTGATTACCTGACATACACTCCAAAAACTCCCAGCTCACTGAGACAGCTACTGATCTGGAGAGGAGCATCTCGTCTCAGGAGGTAGTTCTGGACAGGGGCGGGATGGATTTTATCCATCAGGATGTAGGCCATCCTCTCAGTGGTGCCCTTCACTCCCTGCAGGACCTCACAGATCTCAGATCCATAGATGTTGTTACCTACAAAAATGACAGAACAGGACTTTACACCTGGTTGGTCTTGACTGCTTTGAGATTGGACTTAAGTGAAACTAGACAACTTTGTTGGCTTAACTTTGTCATTATGATGTATAACCTGATTAAACAGTGTGGTCAGTGTTTCAATAGTGGTTGAAATAAATTGGTTTCCACTAAGCCCTGTTTTTTACCATATTTTCGCGGAAAAATGAAAAATTAGTGACGTTCTCTGTACTCTCTCTCCTAAATCGCCGGTCTACGCTGCACTCCTTCGTGACAGGTGACGTCGGTATGAGCCGATTAGCTCACCATGCTCTGATTCGTCTCTGCTAACAACAGAGTGTCTGCAAGCCACGCTGTCAGTCGGCTTGAGCTGAGACGGACCAGTTTACTCCGCTGCAACTTTCCCTGCAACTGGTTTGGCTCAGTTCACAACTGGACTGAAAAGAGAGAGCGACAACAAACGAAATAAAGCACAAGCTGACGCAAATGGATTTGCTTCCCAACAAGTCTCATACTACAGCGAATGTTAGCTTGCTAGCTTGTTTGCAGAAGTTATGAACTGCAACTACAAAGACTTCATTTAGTAGTTAAAACAATTCAGTTCTAACTCAATCAGAGCCAAATGAGGGAATCAGTACCACTCCTATAAAGGCAGAATCAGGAGACAGCTAATTATCGCACAGAGACACAACATAGTGGCTAACAGCCAGCCCAGAATCAAACTTCCAGAACCTCTGAGGCTCCTTAATAAAACATGCTATATCTTTGTTTTTTAATAGTACTAAAACAGAGACACAAAAGTACAAAAGAACTATTTCTAGTAGAGGCTGCTGGCTGTCTCACAGAAATGACAGACTCTACAGTAGGCAGCTGCAACCTTTGGACAGAACCAAGCTAGCTGCTTCTTTTCAAATGTTTAATTGCTAATATGACCGTCTCTGTCACAGCGCTCAACCAGCAACAATAAATCTGTTTCAGCAGCCACTTTGTCTAAATGTTCATTCTCCACTTCCATATTTTATGGTCCTGGGTAAGAACAACTTAAAACATAAGCAAGCTGTATGTTCAACAGTACACATGAGCAAATGCTACCTGATAAACCCTTAAAATATTACCCACCTGGTCTCATTTTCAAAAAATATTAGTTCATTTTTTAATTTTTTTTTTTTTTTTTTACAACTACTGCAGCTTTTTCATGTTATTTGACAGCATTCAGAAACATGTAAGATTATCAGCTTGAATTACAGGCTTTCTCACCGACGCCGACTTTTTTTTGTTTGTTTGTTTTAAAACCTTTATTTATTCAGGAGAGTTTCACTGAGAGCGAGCTCTCTATTTCAGGAAAGCCCTGAGCACATTCACACAGTCGCACATTCAAACCTGGAAGCTGCACAGTACAACGACAGGCTTAAGGTTTGAACCAGCAACCTTCCGATTACAAGCTCGCTTCTCTAACCATTTGGCCACCACTGCTCACTGACATGGACTTGTCTGATGAGACTCAGGCCACATTCAGACGAGAGCAGCCCTACTTAAAATGGAAAAGTCTTTCCTTTGCGCCAAAAGTGTTTTGTTTGATGCGGAAACTTGCGCCATCTAATCAGGGACTTATATGACGTGGAGTTGCCCTGAAACAGCTCTGTGACAAACTGTTGACAAAAGCTAAAAGCTATTGGGCTATTAGGTCGTATAACTTTAACATATGTACCTTTCAAACAAAACTATCAAACACTTTTTGGAACGACTGACATTTCAAACTCTCCTGGAATAAGAAATGGTGACCAACGTGGTAGTGGTTTTAGGATTTACGGCGAGGGGAAATTGATTTCTAAAGACATTTATCTCATACCTCCTCCCTCCCGCTGAGGCTTCAAGACAAACTCGTCTGGTGCAGCCAAAGCCATTTCTACTGTTTTGTCTCCCTCTGGTCCCTAAACGAAATAAATACATTTAAGTGTAAAATCATTCTCAGGCTTGCAGCCTTCAAGTCAACACTTATTGTATCCATGTTCACATAAACTACACTGTAAAAACATTGAAACAACTGTGCAGCATGAGTTCTTTTCTCACCATGTCGAGAGTGTAGAGGCCAGCAAACGTTGCCCTGATCTGCTCCACTATTTGGGGCTGATCTGGGAAGAACTTCTCCAGAACTCCAGGTCTGGCGAGCACCTGCTGGACCTTCTTGGTTCCCGCCAGGTGAGTGCTGATATCCGGACATTTCACAGCCAGAGAGCGCTCCATCAGAAGTCGAGCTTCCCAAGTCTACAATTCAAAAACCACTTTTATTATTTTTTTTATTTTAGCGAGAATTTTGTTTATCTTGTGTGGCAGCTGGATTTGCAGGAGCACATCATGCAGCTCCATGTAGCAAGTTATGTACTCGTCTGAACCACAGCGTTACATTAGGAGCTCTTGGCAACAACGTGCATAGTTTAAGTGTAACCATCAATGACAAAAGTGACTGTTTGAAACAACAGTGGTGACTCATGAAGATGTTAGCGTAATTGCTGCTATGGCATCAAATTATATCACAACTGGAGAGAATTTCTCCACTGAAGGAAGATCAAAGAACGGCACTGATAGCTCTTCTCTGTGGGAGGATGTTTTCACTCTCCTCCCAAATGACTCCGGCAGTTTTATTTACGTTTTCAAACCGGGGCAGCCCCAATTGGCGTCAGAGCAAATCGGGGAGGGTAAAATCACTCTTAACACACCTCACTACACAGGAAAATCTGGCATGACAATCTTTAGAACCATCAGATCATCGGGTCTTTGCTGACTTTGGTCGGAAGGGGAAAATCAGGCCAAAAATCAGCCTGATTATCTTGTAGTGTGTACCCCGCTAAGTTTTACAGTTAGTCAGTGATAGATGGTGATAGAATTATGGTTTGTCCAATCACCTGCACAGTGTTTTTTTGAAAGTTTTTGAAATAGTTTCCAAGGACTATCCAGATGTTTGGGTGAAAAAAACAACTGGCATGTCTGGCTAGAACTCTAATACATCCACCACACCCACACTAGGCTACAACAGTCCAGTATAACTGGATCCAGTGCATCTATAATTACTGTTGGAGCCTAACTTTGGCTGAAGCTGACTGGCTTAAAATGACCATGTATAAGTGCAGTGAGGGATTAATCAGGTCAGGTGTGACAAGAGGAAAAACGCCACAGAGAAACAGTTTTTAAACCGCATGCTTCATTTGTTGATTATATTTTCACCATTTGTTTGTTTGTTTTGCCTCTTTAACTGTTTTCATTAACATACGTAAAGGTATCCGTTTCAAAATTGATGTTAGGCCAACATATACACACCAAACATATCAAAACATCCATCTATGCAACTAAAGACCTTCAAGCAAGTCATCCCACGGTAAGAAAGCAACAAAGCTTTAACATACTGTAGGTGTTTGAAGTCTCTGGCGTCCGATTGGCTTTATTTAAACTGTGACATAGAAAGCCAGAATAGTTACAATGAAGTGCAATGGAATGCCATAAGATAAAATGCAATCGTATCATTAAGAAAGTAATGTGACAGGATTAAATTACTACTTAACACAAAGCTGTATAAATGGCCTTAATTTTTTTAGTGACTTCAACATTCTTGATCAGTTGGTTATTTCACTGCCACTAGTGCCACATACTGTCACACACGTCAGCTTTTCCAACTGGCCGATATTTGTAAGGCATGAAAAAAACACTTTATTTATTTGAATGAGGCCAATCTGTTGTACCAGCAGTGCTAATGCAGTGGAATTCAGCAGAAAGACACTGCATGGGCCAACAATCAATCTGCAGATGCACTTCCTGGTATATTACTTAGAATTTGTAAAAGCTAAATAATTTCTGTTTACCTCGAAAGTGTTGGGACATAAAATGTTTATTACCATGATACCTTTGCAAAGCAGTATATTTTTTCATTAAATGTGTTAAAGTGCATTTTGATGTCCAATGAAAACGCCTACAGATACTCAACCTGGACATTCTGGATCACATTTGTTTGGACTTCACTGAATTGAACCAACATGACTCCACCAATGCAACCACTTCTATTTTAACTGGGTGTTAAAACAAATACACTTGGTGTACTCGATGCCTGCGCTCTCCTGGTCAACATTCCTGACAAAACAAAGGGGGAATTGGGCAGCAGAGCATAAAGAAGCTTGTTTTTCTTTGATGGGGGCCAGGAAACATGTGGCCCTGTCCTGACAAAAGCAACAGCAGCATGATGTAGAGCACCGACCAGTCAGGGAGGGTTCACACAGATTTTGTGTGCTAGAATTTTAAAGTTCTAATCACCAAGTAGTAGTTTACCGTGCAATAAGAGTCTGAATAAAACTCTACCCACTTATTATTATTTCAGCATTTTTATTCTGATCAATACATTTTTTGTTTGCGTTCCACTTTGACTTAAAACTGCAGTTAGTAACTTTGGAGCAAACATTTATAACTTTTTAGCCTTGTTTCCACTGAGCTGTACAGTTCGGTTTGGTACAGCACGGTACGCTTCAGAATGGTAACCCTAGATCTGGCTTGCGTTTCCACTGCAGACTGTACCCTTACTTGGTGGGCGGTGCTGTGCTGCCGTGTTGCACTTTGCATCGTAACAGCGCTCTGCCACTTTTTCTCCAGGTGAAAAACAGGCCTGCTTTACCCGCATAAACCAGTAGAAATTCATGTACATTTTAGAAATTTTTTTTAAGATCCAACTGTTACTAAAGCATATGCGTGTGTGTATGATATGTATGTGTGAAAAAATAAATCCTCTTAAAACTTTTCAAGTTATCATACTGACATTTAAGGTGGGCTGATTATTTCATGGCGTAGCTCATGCATTGAAAAACATGCAAGAGAACAAAACATTTCACCTTAAAAGACGCATCAGAGCAGCTCAGTGAATGAAATGATATTTTCCTTACAAGTAATGTTAAACAAAGCATCCTTTAGTTTTTGTTTCATATTTTAAAATGTTACGGAAACATTACAGCCGGTGTTCAATTTCTGCACAGATCATCAGTTCATCAGTTAACGTTCTCCCCGGAGTGACAGCTTTACAAGCCAGGCTGCAGCTCCTTGCAAGTCCAAAAAGCTTTGTGACTGATATTCAAACGTGTTATTTGGATAAACAAACTACATATTTGGAATGTACATGGTAACATTCTCAGCTAAAAAATATATAAAACTCATTCAAGTGATTTATTAACAGTTCTACAACAACGCTTTTTGTCTGCTTGCCGCCAGCAGACTGCAATGTGTAGCACCATCCTCTTTGAGACCACTTGGTATCCCAACGAAGGGGTGACCAAAATAGGGATGGCACGGTGCGGTTGTTTGGCACCATTTTGACAGTGGAAATGCAAAAAATGCTTCCTGTATCGTACTATACCGAACCGTACCTCTTAAAGGAAACAGGGCTTTTGTGGTCTATTTGGAAAAAATGTCATAATACCCACAGACAGCTGTTGGTAAGTGAAGTGGTCTGAGAGCATCGGGAGATCTAATTTCCCATGTCTTTATATTTGGGATTGATAAAAATCCTATCACTCCTGTTCTATTTGCCCAATCAGTGACGTTCCCTGTACTCTCTGTCCTGATGGGCCGGTCTACGCTGCACTTCTTAGTGACAAGTGACGACAGTACGAGCTGTTTGGCTGGTCGTGCCTCACGCTCTGACTCACCTCTGCCACCAACAGACTGTCTGCAAGCCACACCAACAGTAGGGATCTGCAATACCACTGATTTCATTTCCGATCCGATACCAAGTAAAACCAAAGCTGGTATTGCCGATACCAACACCACACCGATACTTTGAACAAAAGCTTAAAGTAAAGTTTCAATTTCAATTCACGCTGTTTGAACACCAATACATAGATGTGAATCAGTGACACAAGCCTACCTGAATTGTTGCAGCCCTGATCTTTACATAACTTCATATAGGAATTTTAATTAATTTAATATTTTCTTAACCATTATTGTTTATTTCTCTTATTTATATCAATTTGAATAAAATGAATTCTGACCTTTCAATATCGATTCCAGTTGTTTAAACATCAACACGCAGACGTGAATCACTGTCCCATGTTCAAGGACTGTGATAAATGTCACCGATGTAGCTAACATTACTCTCTCTATGTACCCGGATGCTGCCTGCTACCGCCAAAGGACTCAGCGAGGGATGTCTGTCTCAACCTGACAGCACCTGCTTTTTTCCACTTCTTCACTTTGCCGCTGCATAACCGCATCCTCATCACATTCTGCACGGTGATTTGATCTCAAACGCTTAACAAGGTTTGTGGTGCTGCCACAGTATCTCACAGTCCTACCACATATATCACCAGCAACATCGTTGCTGTTTTCAGAGCTGAAAAAGCTCCACACACGACTGCGTTTGCAATCTGCCATCATCAACATGCATCTCAGCCTCTGACCTGATGATGGTCTTAGTGCATCTGTGTGGGACGCATTTATACAGCTGTAGTTCGCATTACTATGACAGGCGGAAGCAGAAGTAGTTCCTGCAAACCGGCGGGAAATAGCTCCTGTAAATAGCGTAACAACTTTCTACTGTGATGAGAAAAACACACGTTTACCTAAAATTAGTGTGTAGAGTGTAAATATGGATCTTTTAACATGAGAATCGATCCTAAAACAGACACATTTGGCATCGGAAGTATGGAAATTTTTGTATCGATCCGCACATCACTAACCATCAGTGGTTCTGACCTCGAGTTGAGATGGACCAGTTTACTCCGCTGCTTTGGTCTCAGTTCAAACTGGGCTTAAAAAAGAGGCGCAACAACAAATCAAATAACATGTGAGCCAGCACAAACGTCAGCAGCGGAGTTGCCTCCCAATGAGTCTCATGCTACAGCTACCATTAGCTTGTTAGCTCAGTAGCAAAAGTTACCAACTGCAGCTTTAATGCCAGCTGTTTTAACTAGAGATGGCCAAATTTTATTTTTATGACAGTTTCCAAACTGATTAGTTTCACAGAGTATTCAACTACTTCATTTGTTAGACTATTTGCTATCTGTTAGTTGTTCAGATTTGTATAGTGTTCACAAAGCTGCACGCATCAGCGCATTCATGAGGATAAATCCAATCCAAGTTTGGCAAGAAACGCCGGACAAGTGAAAAGCTCTGCATTTAATCCTGCCAATTCATGTCGGGTGTGGCAGAGAGTGTGGCGGTACAGAGGAAAGAAAATCTCTCTCTTCAAATGCAACTCCAACTGTTTCATTTGGCAAAAGCACACTAAATCAGTTTAAACTCCTCTTTGTCTGTTCCCAGTCAGACTCTTGAAGGTGGAGGTGTTTGTAGAAAACAACATTTCCATCCTGCGTGCGCTTCAAACAGTCACTAACTAAAAAGACTACAGCAAGGAATAAAGATTTAAGTGAAGACCTGTTCAGAAATGTAGTTCTGGGGCATGTAGCCATTCCTGAAGTACACCACTGCAACCTCATGGCCGTCACTGAAAAGAGAGGGACATAAGTGAACGATACAAGTGATGACACTGTATATATTGTATCTTGCTGCTCTGTACACACTATAATTCCGAACAAATTTCATACAATTTATTCATTTAGATCTAATTCACAGAAAAAGACTTACACAAATAACCTTCTGTCTTGATCGAGTGACCCTGTCTTACAAACATCGTCAAACCGCTTTCTTTTTGTGGGAATGTTTCTGAAACATAGTGACAAAGGACACTGGTTACAAAATGCACCATTTTTTTATTTTACAGTACAGGCCACCAAGTCAGGGGGTGTGGGAGGGAGAGACACAGCAGATCAAAGAAATTTTTATATGTTGTCGTTTGTTACAATTATGCATTGTTTTAAACAACAATATGACACTTTGTTATACATTTCCTGAAATATACAGCTTAACATTTGAACTAGCAGCCTACTGAGGGTGGGAATGAATTTGTATCAACAATATATTATTGAGGGAGCTTTGGGCTAAGTGACATTTTAGCAGCCGTTGAGACAGACCAACATGGAGTCTCACAATATGAGACTGAGGGGCCAGTAACTGACTCTGAATTGACTCTTGCAAG
>JAPXVT010000002.1:2764940-2777249 GCA_029823135.1 Acanthurus reversus | reverse complement strand
AGGTTAGGAAAGTTCTAGTGTGTGTGTCTAAGTGTGTTTTGTTTATTGAATTTGTTGGCGCTAACAAAAACACAGACTAACCAGTGTCAAGCAGAAGCAGCACCCCAACTTGTGGCGTTGCTTGTTTGAATACATATTAGCAATTTAGTGTCCTGACAAGCTAGCCTGTATTTTTTTTTAAAGCCTTTCTGAGGCTCATGGGCTGCAGAGATTTCTGCCTCTGTCTGAAATTAAACTGTTACGAGTCAGTCTGTGTCACCACCTCCAAACATAAATGTGTTTGTGGAGCTTTTATCATCACATTCCAACCTTTAGATTGATGCTAAAGACGTCTCTGTTTCAGGGGAATACAGACAAGCAAGCTTGATTTTACTTTAAAAATTGTGCAAAAGGTGAAAATAGTGAGGAATTGATCCTGAGAAACTCAAGATCTTTATTTATTTTTCTATTGCATTCTGAGATGGGTTATTGAATTTTGGTTTGTCGAGCAAAGTTGTAAAGTCTAAACTGAACATCCCCATGCAAACAAACACTGATCAAAATCCAGACCGTAAATGTAAGGAGTTACATTGGATGTTGCTTTAGAGGCATTAAAACACAGTCCGGAATGAAGAACTGAATTAATTAAAGTGCCTTTCAGACACCAAAATACTGTACAGCGGTTAAAAATAACACAATGAAAGAATTTGCAACTCTGGAAAGTTATCCAGCAACACTCATTTTATCTTCATTATCCTGGTCCTCCTACACAACCAGGACTAGGATGTCCCACTGAAATCAATGAGGTGGCTGAACCTTGATCTGAACGGGCAGTGTGGTACCATAAGAAGTAGTTGACTGTAAAGGTAGCAGATAGAATCTAAAGTTACCATTGCAGTAATAATAGACTGGATGGATCGGAGGCATGTGTTCTTATTTATTAATATTTACTGTATATTGATTTTTTCTTAATATAATGCTATTGGTAGTGAAGTAGCCATTATTTCTCTGATGTTATCTGCTGTTGTTATTTTTCCTTTTGCTTTAATTATTCATTCATAACTCATTTATTCCTCTTCAGTCACATTTTAATTATATCATTTGAAAGAAATTATTTCTTGTTTAAAAAAAAAAAACAAAACAAAAAAACCACTCTTACACCAGGGTAAGTTTGTACTTTATTGATATGTCTCAGCATTACAGCTCAACAGACAGACTCAACTGGACAGAAAGAAAACCAAGAGTGATGAAATATAAAAAAAAGATACTTTGCATCAAATTTGACTCTTTTATTGCTTTGAATTACTTTATGTCATCAATTAGTTTTGCCTCTGAAAAGGTTGCAGTTCTCCAATTCTGAACTTTTGTAAACATCTGCAGATCAACACACAAACACATAAATAAGTCATGATGAAATAAATAAAAGATGATCTAGTTTTCCTCTGAGCCAGCGTTTTTAATCAGCCTGTGGGTGAGATGTATTTGCAGGAAGTGGAACTAACTGCAGTGTTGGTTAGTGCTTGATGACTAAGAAGAAAGGAGAACCAATCAGAAAGAAGGATCAATTTAGGCCAATTGTATGTTAGTGTTATGTAGTGTAGACAGTATTAGGTAGATGCTTCTGGTGTTCAAAGGTTCTTGGTTTCTGTGCTGGAGGAAACCACCTTGCCGTCCACCAGCGTCTGTGTGACAGTCATCACTTTGGTCTTTACTGTTTTCTGGTCTTGCAGAGCATCCTGGAGCCTGAGAATAAATCAAGAACAAATTAAGTGTCAGGTACTTTCTTGTGTCTACATGTAAGTCATGTATTAAAAAATGAAATCCAGTATTTTCTGGACAACTATGCCATCGTGGAATCATTCAAAAACTTACGAGAAGTCTTCCCCATCCAGCAGCCGTCTGTATGTGGCGATCTCGGCCTCCAGCTTCATCTTTGTGTTGAGCAGAGCCTCGTAGTCCTGCGTCTGAACCTGGATGTTGTTACGCAGCTGCGTGAGCTCGGCCTCCAGACCCAGGATGATGTTGTTGAGAGACTCAATTTCCATGTTGTAACGCATCTCTGTGTCCCTCAGTGTGCCTTCCAGAGAGGCTTTCTGTGAGCACAAAACAAGGAAAGGCAAAAGAACAGGGCGGGTTAAACTTTTACAGGGAACCCAGCTGGCCGACGACAGCTCCATAGCGAGGGGTCACCAGAGTGTAAAGCTTGTGTCAACAAAGTGAATGTGAGAGACTTGAAGTGAGAGTGCTGAGTAAAGCATTGCAGGGAGTGGAGATAAGCGTGTGTTGAGGTAAATGAAGTGTGTGCTGACTGAGGGCTTCTCACCAGGCTCTTCTGTGACTCCAGCTCAATCTCCAGGGTTTGTAGCTGTCTGCGCAGGTCATTCACCTCTGTCTGGGCACCCTTCAGGGCCTCTGTGTTCTGGGTGACTTGGGTCTGCACTTCTGTTATCTGTAGGGAATCATCAAGATTCAAAGACAAATCAAAAAGCAATTTAAGACTGCACTTATTAGCTTTTCGGACAGGGATTTTGTGCTTGAGTGAATTGTCCATGTTTTTGCAGATGATACAGTAGCTTACCTGAGATTCGTGCCATGCTTTGAGGTCTTCTTGGTTCTTTTTTGCCATCTTCTCATATTTTTCCCTTATTTCTGCCATGATCTGAGCCAGGTCCTGTCCTTTGGGCGCGTCCACATCCACGTGGACTCCTGACTGTGAAATCTGGTTACGAAGCTCCATAACTTCCTAAAGGAAATGAGATTGGATAGACTCAGACATTGACAAAATTTGCCAACTTTATTTCTTATCTGACTGGGAAATCTTTAAAAAATGTTCAAAAATAAATTAATATACTTTTAAAATCTATCAATCTCTCTAAAGGGATAGAGCAGGGGTTCCCAAATTTTGCCATGCCAGTTCAGCATTAGACACTGGTGGGGAACCCCATGTGGGAAAATTTCCTGAATTGTTGTTAGGGCTACCTTGCAGTGGAGTCATCTTCAGTGTGGTCGTCTGGTGATATTTTTCTTTTTCGGAATTTTTTTCCATTTTAGCACTAAGTAGTCAGCTGGTTTTCAAGGGCACAGCAACTTTCTATATATGCCAGACTGTCACACACTCTACATTTTGTTTGGCTTGAGAAGTGTGTTTTGTTTTTTTGTTTTTTTGTTTTAAATTAAATTGAAAGATTGACATAAAAAAGGACATTTACATTTGGATGTGCAGTGACTAATAACATCCAAAAAGACATATATTTAAATGTTATTGTCACAAACAATGTTATTTATTGTGACAATAACCCTTATTTCCTCCAAATTTTCATGACCCTCCTAGTGCCCTCTGGCGATCCCCCACGGGGTCAGAACCTCTACTTTGAAAAACACTGGGATAGATCACCGTTTAGATCTCATGGATTTTTGCACTAATGACTTTTTATGGGGCTGTGACTCAGGTCTGACTCCTCTTCCAAGCATAGTCACACTATGGTCAGGTAAATAAACAGAGGGTGCAACTTTAAGTCTTGGTGTTTTCTCTGTTGCCAAATATGAATGGGAACCATTTTTACAATGTGGCTTCCCACAGAATTCACAGACAGATATTTCAGATTTCTTCACAGACCTCCCCCAACCTACTCAAGTGTTCTTCAGCTTGTTTTCAAGAATGCCCTGCAGCGTGTCAGGATGTGTCAGGAGGAGTCAGGGCGTAGTGTGTGACATACTGTTACCTAAATTAAGTACACAGTAATGATGTTTAAACGGCTTAACGAGATCAGCTGGTAGGCAAACATTCAGTCAGGTCTTCCATAGGTGAGGATGTTTGCTGAAAAGATGCCCAGAGGTCTTTAAAAGTGACTTTTGTTTGGAATTCATTAGACTTTGTTGAAAGCAGCACTGAAAATGTAAACACTTAGCAGCACAAACGCAACCTTTGACTCATCACAGACAAAACCATAGCTTAAGGTTATAGTAAAGACCCCGAAGGCCTAAATATAAATCAGCTTGTCACGATGAGTGATGGCGTCATACATCAACACAGAGTGATCTGCTAATGTTAGAGCAGTATTGGTTGTTCAACAAAAGAGATTTTTGCATTTCATTGTTTGTCCTTTCTCTTTTCATGGGTTTGAAGAGGGCGGAGCTCAACTGGAGAATGTGTCACCATGTACCAATTAGAGTTTACAATCACTGAAATCAAAATATGATGACAGTTGATGATTGGCTAATGTTGCCAGTCAGATGTGATTAAACCACACACACTCTGATCTGACCTCAATAAATACCTCAAAATGTGTTTTTTTTTTCTTTTTTACAAGCCTTCACTTTGTTTTTTTAAAAAAATATTGAGTCACCAGTGTTTCTCATTAAAGGGAATGTTGGGGTTTCTGAATCAGAATCAGGTTTGTATTCAAATAGGTCCTTAACTTACAAGGACTTTGCTTTACTACTTGGGTCTATTACAGTGATTTGAATGTCATACTCACATTTTCATGGTTCTTCTTAAGGTGGATGAGCTCCTCTTTCAGGGCTTCGATCTCGCTTTCCAGGTTCATGCGGCTCAAGTTTGTGTCATCAATGACCTTCCTCAGACCCACGATGTCGGCCTCCACAGACTGGCGGATGGCCAGCTCAGACTCATATCTAAACAACACAGAGAGGTGAGGAGAACTTCAAAGCCTGATACAGCAGCACAGGTTTACAGAGATGAGTCATGACTAATGTTGCTGAAGGGAACTACACATTGTGAACAATAATCCTATTTTAAACGATATCCTTTAAGTTTAAATATGGTCATTAATAAGGGAACTTACAATATTTTACTCTTTTCCAGCTGTGTCTGCTATGATGTTGAATTTATGACACAAATTAAATGTCTCCTCCATATATGATGCAAAGGTGATGATAATTGACTGTAAGGCAAACAACTGTCTCCTTCGATAATGACTCTATTCAGCAGTTAAACAGGGTGTGCCCGCAACTGTCGGGCTTTGTGTTTTACAATCTCTGTGGTACTGCGGGCAGGACTTACTTCACTCTGAAGTCATCGGCCGCCAGGCGAGCATTGTCGATGTTAAGAACCAGGCGGGCATTGTCAGTGGTGGCATCAAACACCTAGAAGAGGTTTACAAAAGAAAGAGGTTGTTTAGTGTGCAATTGAGGACAGGGGTGTCACGGAATGAGATGCTTTAGAAAACATTCAAAATATTGGGAGCATATCATTTTACATGATGAAAAAATGATAATCTGACTGGCCACTGCCAACTGAGTCACTGTTAGTTGTCATTATTTTTGAAGTACAAGCACAGTGCACCTCACACATGAGGTGAGGTAAGTACTAACAGGTTTGAGGAACAGCAGCCTGCTTCAAAAACCAGATGGCTGCAGTATTTGCTTTGGCAGTTAGCGTATGGCAGATAAGGGCTGGGATGGATGGCAAGTAGGCATCCAGGTGACAAAGTCCATGAGCCAATCAGTGGCTGCCAGACGGCAACTGTCCCGCTGCTGCTAAGAAACAGGATGTGTCCTGTCAGCAGGACGGAGGCAGGTGATTTGCATGAGGAAGGTGGTGATGGTGGTTGTGGTGATGGTTGTGTGTGTGCGTGCTTGATCATGTGAGTGTGCATGCATGTATATATTTGAATGGATGATTGACTGTGCATGTCTTTCTGGATGGTGCTGTTTTAATGTTGAGTTGTTGTGTTTTCTCAGACTGAGGCTGAGGCGAAGGGCGCTTTCATGGGTGATTGTTAGTTACATCAAATGCCAAATGAAAAATGAGACTGTTTTGACTCAGGGATGTTTGGATGGACCCTTGGACCTTGGTTGCTAGTAGAACAAACAAAAACTGATTTCAAAGAGTTTGAGTTTAGATTAAAAACCTCTTTCTTATTCTCTTGTCACCTCCCAATCTAATGTAACCTCCCAATTTAATGTATTATCATTTTGAGAAGAGTTGGCTGACCTTGATGCTGCTATCTGTGCTGTTCCCACAAGTGAAAAAATCAAAAAAATGACAAGCTCTTTGTGGGCATGCAGCCTTCCCACAGTGAGGACATGTAAAATGAACTTAGTTTTCCATTAACAGTGACAGTAGAGACAGAATTTGGGTGTTTCACAAGTTGGGTCCGATGGAGCCCAGCTGGAATATTCCATTTGGAAACTACACTTAAGGTTTTTCCTGAAAGGAAAAAATGAAGTTTTGAATGGAGAATGTCAAAGGGATGAGAGTTACACAGTCCAATTCCTTTTCAGTCAGTATGTTAGTGTTATTCAATGGCAAAATACAGAATGAATGATTTACACATTGTCCTGGTTGTGTAATGTCCTTGTTTGCTTTCAGTACTAAAATCTTATTGAATCAGCCAACTGTGTTGCAGAAACAGGTATTTGTATTAGGTGAACATAAAATTCATTGCATTATAAGATCAATTTCTTTTAAAAGCAGAATACAAAGAACAAATAAGCTCCCCCTTGAGAATTGACTGAGAAGAAGTAAGCTGAGTTTCTCCTCTCCTCTTTCCTTCTTTGTTTCACGTATACACAGTAAAGTCTGTACTGGATGTTCAGTCCTATTGTCCAGCTAACAGTACACAGTTTGAGTTATTTGAAACAAAGAGGAAAAACGTAGTTAAAGTCATGATATATGGGCCTGCAAGTTGACCTTTTACAGCCTGGACCCGGACTTGATTTTTTAATTTGTTTTGTTTTGTTTTTTGTTTCCGCCAACATTCCTCCACCATACTGTTTCCGGTCCTGCCCTTGGCCCCCAGCCCTCGGCCCCCGGCCCATAGAGTCTAGCAGGCACTGTGCCAAGGACGAGCAGGAACACATTTAACCCCATCTGTTAGGAAACTCTTCCCTGAGTACCAACAGGGTATCATTTTGGTCAAGGGTACAAAATATATTGATTAAAACACACTGTTAAAATCCTCAAGATGTATGACTCCATCTATTTTATCTATATCTGATGCAATAGCACATCACAAACCTATCAAAACATTTGTCATCTTTCAATTTACTCTGGGTTTCATCTTTCCGTTCACTCATCCACATTCCCTCCCTCCCTCCATTCAATGTCTCCCACATGTGCTTTTGCTCAACAGTTAATAAATCAACACATGCACATTCCCCTGCCCACTCTCCCCATCTTCCCCCAGCCCCCTCCTCACCTTCCTCCTCAGGTCGTCCAGGATGGCCTGGTACTTGCTGTAGTCTCTGAAGTCAGGTCCGCTCTTCTCCAGGGCCTCCTTGATCTTAATCTCCAGCTTGTGGTTGGCCTGCTCCAGGTTCCTCACCGTCTCCAGGTAGTTGGCCAGCCGGTCGTTCAGGTTCTGCATGGCAAACTTCTCGTTGCCCATGATGTCGGCGCTTTTCCCGCTGGCACTCACCTGGATGCTGCTGGAGAAGCCCCCTACTCCAGTGCCCATTCCCATCCCGGATTTCAACCCACTGCGGACGCTGGAGGAGATGCTGATTTTGCCGGCGCCCCCATGGATTGTGGGGGCCTTGTAGATAGGAGCGGAGGTACGGGTGATTGATATAGCAGGAGACTTGACACTAGAGGAGTGCACAGAGTATGCACTTTGCCTGGTGGTATGCATTGTTGCTGAAGAGTGTGAGACTCAGTGAGACAGACTGGGAGTGAGAGAGAGAGCCACAGGCTGGGAAGGCAGAAGTGGGAGCTCACAGACACAAGGCAGGAGGAGAGGGGAAGCTGTTAAACTATATAACCTTGTGGGCCTTCAGGTCCGCCCCTCAGACCACTCCCCCTCACCCTGAGGGACCTCCCTCTTTTCCACAGGCCTAAACCACAGGACTGCTCACAGCATGCCTTTGTCCTTCAAAACCTTCCTAAGTTGGTAAATTTGGAGGAATTCAATAACTTGGAGATTTGCAGAATTTGGATAAAAGCAAAAACTAGACATTTTTCATTAGACATGAATAAAGCCAAATATTACTTTGACTGTACTGATAGAACAGTAAAGGCCAAAACATGTTTATTTTTTTACCTTAATAATTTCTCCCCAAGGATAATAAAACCAATAATACATTTCTTTTTCTATGGGTTTTTAATAGCTTTTGGATAACGACAGAGTTGTGTTTTACTGAAACATAAATTACGAAATTATGAGTGGGAGAGAGAAAGATTTTTGTGTTGATATTTGTGGGCATGCTGGCAAGACATCCACCACTCTCATGAACGATCACCAAAATGAGGTTGCGTAAATAAATATTTCTCAATTCACCCACATGAGATTCTCAAAACATGTTATCAGATGCTGATTGTCACCACCATTTTATCAGCAAGGCATCATCATCTTTCAAGAATTCAGTTGAGACATATCTGAGGATCAGTTGAGTGAGTTTCACAAATTATTTCATCAACATTGTTAGTCACTGTGAGTACGTGAGATCAAGCCATGTCAAACCTAGAGTAGGAAGACATCTCGTTTGATGAGAAGAACTAAATCCGTCTTCAGGACACCGTAGCATGAGAGTATCGTAAAGTGTTTATTTGTTAGGCCGACAAACCTTGTGAAAAAGGAACATCTGCACTCTCATAAAATAGTTTTAATGGGCTTCAACTGGGTTTGAGTCCTGTAACTACAAATCATAAATACTTTACATCACAGTTAACAGTTGTTTTAACTTTAAAAGTCCTTTACTCCATCATCAGGCATGCAGCGGTTCTCAGTCATTTCTTTACTGATGTGTGCAGAGATGGATGAAAACTAATAGCTTCCTGAATTGTAGGAATAGCACATCTAAAGATCTAAAACACCAAGGATGACAATGATAAAAACCTAGATAAGCATTTTGAAGGTGTTAGTAGCTCCAGATGTTATGTATAGTACAGTGTGTGTGTTATCAATTGTACGTGGCCGGATGTGTGTCTGATTGTCCTCCTCCCATTAAGGATACGGTCAAACAAAGGAACAATGCAAAACTCTCCTTAGTAGATCTGTAGGAACAATAACTTTCCAAACCAGTAAACATATTCCAGAAGCCCCCCTGCAGGTTTTTAACACAAGCACATTCCACACATTTCACTGGACCTCTACAGCCACTTACTGACCTATGAAAAAACGCTGTGTCTTTGCAGTTTCTTTTGTGAGCAATTTTAAGTTCCAAATGGAAACTTGTTTTTGTGTTTTTCTAAATCTGTCATAAAATAATTAAACTAAGCTAAATTACAGTCTGTTTTTCGGGGTGCAAACTGCAATAAAAAGTAAATCATATTTGGAAATCTTAATCTGTCATCATGCCCGCGGTTTTCTGTATGTGCATGAACTTGTCCCAGATACAATTGCCGCTAAAACGGTTTTCTGTTCGTCTGAAGTCATGTTCAGTCTCATCCTTGCTTTGTTGTTTTTCAGGAAGGAACATGCTGCAGGATATTAAGGTATAAAGAGCTTCTGATGAAATCAAAACAACTCTTGTACTGTAATTGAGAAGGCAAACAAAGGAGATTCCCTATAATCACAGCAATAAAGTAGCTTCATAAAAGGTAGCCTCAGAACATGTTCTTTGATAGTATTGATACAAATGCCAAATGCATCCCAGCCAATTTGTAATTTCTCATTTTAAGTGTAAGCTTGTAAAGTCTTTGTTTATCTAGACAAAGAGAGAGGGATAGAGAAGGACAGAGGCAGAGAAACACAGATAAAAACATTATATAGTGACAGACAACAGGCAACAAGATCTACTTTTGATAAAAATCAGACATGCTAGATCTTCTCTCCTAAAGTGACTAATCCCATTTCCCGAAACCAACATGTCATATGGGGTCTTTTTTACAGCTTGCCAACTTTTAGGGTTTTTGATTGAACAGTGGCAGTGACAGCTGCTGTGTTTTGTCTGCTCTTGAGGGCTGCCACACCCATCAGAGAAAACAAAGATTAGCCTGAGGTACTGATAGCTGTGTAAAGCTGATAAAGGTGTCAAGTTTCAAACTTACTGTACAGTATGTGTAAGATAAATTACAACGATTGCTGTAGGCTTCAATCTTAGTACTTTCCAAAGTAAACAAATTTTATAGAACAACTTTCTTTCATAACAAAGTAAATCTAGTGACAGTATTTATCTTCTTAAGTCACTCTCAGAGCAACAAAGCAAGGTGGTAATTCCCAAAACATGATTTGTTTACAGACCTTTCTTCATTTTGTCTTATAGAAACCAGAGCACCTCTCATCCAGATGTATGAAATACAATAATGTTTTTTTTCTTTTCAAGTGTGTTTCATCTGAACCTGTCATGCCAGATAGGCATATACTGTTGCACATAACCATCCATCCAATGAAAGGCTCCATTAGAAACTGTTTGGAAAAAGGCAGGCACTTTTAAATAATATTTGGCAGGTGACTGGATAAGCCATCTGTCTGTCACAGTCTTTGGTGAGCTGACTGACAAATTAGATCAACAATCTATATGACCAGAGGAGCCACATGGTAATAGAGATGCTCCGATACCATTTTTTCCTTCCTGATACTGGTTTCAACACCCAAACTTGTGGATCGGCCCATACCGAGTACCGATCTGATACTGATCTGATAAAATATTGCTGAATTCAGAAATTATGCCAGCTCTGTTGGCTCTCTCCATTCTTCTTTGTCGTTCTGGAAAACGGTAGTTGCCAGAGGTAGGACAGATCAACTTCCTGAGTACTGTTTTAGAGCGGCAAAGAAAAATTGATTTCAGGTATGTATCAGTATCAGTCAGAATAATTGAGCTAATTGGGAAGTAAATGGGTACCTTCTTTTACCACTAATAAATAACGTGGTAAGGTGTTTGATTGGTGAACAGACTGGTGTACTCGTGGATACCGATACCAGCATTTTTGTTGGTATCAGCAGCATTTTCCGATACCGGCATTGGTATTGGGACATCTCAACATGGTAAATTAAACTCCTATGGAAGTCAGTCCATTGAAAAGTAAAAAACATTTTTACCATCAAAAAATGCTTTAGTGCTGTTCTTTGCTCTTCTTCCACTGAAGAAATACTCTCCAGTTCCAAAAGAACTGTTGCAACAACAGCATCAACTTGCTCAGGAACCGCCACCATTGTTCAGCACGCCTAAAACCACACCCATAGCTGCCAGCAGACCCTCCTCAGGAGATTGTGATTGGCCCTCACCATTTTTGGTGCTTGCTCAAACCCCTAGCGTGGAGCCTGTCCCGACTGATCGCAGAGTGTGACAGAAATGCTGAGGTCATGAGATCAGGATGGTTTCAACCAGGCTTCATCTTGCCATCATATTGAGTATCTGTTGCCAATAAAACATTTATTTCACTTGAAATCAACAAAATCTGGTGTTGGGAAATCCCAGCCATGTCATGACAAGAGCGATGCACAGATTTCTTGACCTTTTGAGTCTGACAATGTTTGTTGTGCATTGGCACAAAATGGTTCCAAGATATCAATCGCTGTGAATAATCTCTCAAGTGATCAGTTTCCTTACATGAGTCATTTCCTTATGAGAGTGTTGTTGGGTTTTCTTTTAGCTCAAACTTTGCATTTCTGTTAAGGCTTTAAAGTATACTGTAAGCGGGAAAATGCCAGTTTTTGTGCACATCCTACAAAAATGTTTGGCTTGCAGCAACTCCGCCTAGGACTCACTCAAAGGTTCTGGCCAGTATCAAACACATTTTCCTGCTATCAGCATGATAGTCATCACCCACCATGAATGGTTCCCCTCCCAGCGCCAAGCCAATCCCTCTTCCTGCCATGGGCAGAACACAGTTTGTTCTCTTACATATGAACAAATTGTGGTTTCATAAAAAAAAAAAACTATAATGAGTTGTTATTCCAATTGTTTGTATAGACAGACAGTATATATCAGCAATTCATTTAAATGCAAAATATGGGTGAAAACCAATCATTCATGATCTTATTTTTATTGAAGTGTTGGGAATAATCAGCAGGCCATTTTCATACTCTTTTAATTTTTTCTTTATTTTCATTTGAAGTGAATATATTTCAGCTCCAACCACAACTTTCAGCAAAACTACAACAACAACACTTTCAGGCATGTAGAGTGAAAAAAGAAATCTGGGTACCTCTCTGGGTATTTTAGGGTTAAAATCAAATAAAACTAAAACATGTTGATGCTCAAATGTGTACAAAGACTAATTAAACCAAGTCAACTGAGGATTTGTTCAATAAAAAATCGGAATTTTTCTATACATACAGGGATTTTAATACGGCAGAGCACCTTTAACGCTGATAAAACCCCAAAATGGGTGCCCGGCTTTGTTGTGTTTGTTGCTGGGCGAGGGAGAGGCAATACTAAGCCTCTGTTTACTCTTTCCCACTACTCTTATCAACCTCCTGTACT
>JAPXVT010000002.1:1724494-1737076 GCA_029823135.1 Acanthurus reversus | reverse complement strand
AAAACACAGCCCTCAGAATATGCTCAGGAGAATGTGCAACTGTCTTTTTCCATCAGTGGGGCACTGGTGGAGAAAATCAAAAATAATAATAATAATTATAATAATAATAATAATAATAATAATCATAATATACAAGTGCTTCCATTTTGTTGTTCCTCTCTTTACAAAAAGCAATAGAATTAATGAAAAACAAAACAAATAAAAAAAAGTGTAACAGGAACATAGTACCTGTAAATCAAAGATGTACATGTGCACATTTGGGCGGCCTATACAGTAGTGGTGCAGTTGTACAATTTATAATTTTGTTAAATATAATATATTCTTTTTCACATTGTGTTTTGCCTTCAGTGAAACTGTCTCACAACATCATGATGTAACGTGGCTGGACAGATGGACAGAGATGGCTGGAACTGGACAGTCAAATTTACACAACTGTAGATTATTCACTTGTTTGATGTGTATGTATGCGTGTGTGTCCGTGTGTTTTTGTATACTGCAGAAAGCATTTAGAGCTGTGCTAAGAGGTGCTGAAATAGAATAGGTTTGACTTGAACAGGACAGGAGTGTGTGTGTGTGTGTGTGTGTGAGAGAGAGAGAGAGAAGAGAGCAGATGTGGAGAGATCATAGCACACAGTAGTGACAGTAGCCTAAATGATTTACTAACACATAAAGAGTGACATTAATGATACCAAATGCATGCTTCAAAACAGACAGACCAATACAATGTCACCACCCGCCTGCTCCCACAGGTCAGGTCAGGTCAGGTCAGGGTGGTGGCGATGGAGATGAGCATTCAAGAAGACAGAGTTCTGTACAGGTAAGGGTGTTCCCAGAGAGCCCTGCGTGCATCCTGAAACAGAACAAGCAGGACAGACATGTTCTCTCACTGTGTTGTGTTATCGTCTCTGCGTGTGATCTCATTTCTGCGTACAGGTGTCGACATGGCAGTCTGTTGCATATTGCCTGCCCTTGACTTTCTGTGATGCTGGGATCAGTCAATAAATCAGGGGAGTCAACAGGAGACAACCTATGGAAGAGGGGAGGGGGGCATCCTATTTCGTTTTGCAGTCAAGCTCCGAGGCAGCATGAAGTCAGCGGTTCACCCACACCTAGTGCAACATGGGATACAGGAGGGCCCTCTCACACCCAGTCTGGAATGTGATGCAGTTGTTTGGAATGTATGTTCCATGGAATGTTGAGGTGGAGTTTGACAAGCTGAGGGTGGAAGGTCGTGTCATGAGCGCTATACCCCTTGTCCCATGGGTGGCCATTCGATATTTTTGCTCAGGTGCTCATGACGTGTGTTTTAAACTGGACATCTTGAACATGATATGTCTTCAAGTAATAGTTAAACATTTTGCGCTTCTTTGCTTTCCTGCAGAGTTTCAAGATGAGATTCCCAAAAATCTGGAAAATAATTAGTCCAGTTGGATCAAAAGTTACAAATTCTTCTACCAGCACCTGTAAAGCTCACAAGTTAATATATTACGTCTCATTCATTTAATTTTAATCTGCACCAAAGCCAAAGAGAAGAAACATGGTTTTATGTGCCAAACTATTATGACAAGGCTTTAGGGAGTTATTGAGCAGCTTTGCAATTTTACAGTTTCTGCAGACTTTTAGTCAACACAGAAAGTAGTTTAAAGCCTGTTTCACTATCGTCTTTGTCAAAGTGTGACAGCAAGTCTCAGAGTTATTTATTATTATATCCCAAACTATAATTCCACTGATGTAAAGCATTAATTTCTCAAGATTTATTTAATAAATAAGAGTTGAACACAGATAATCAGCTTAAAATGGATCAGCCCAGTGGTTCTCAAACTTTTTCTGTCATGCCCCCTTTTGAGGAAGAAAAATTTCCAGGCCCCCCACCCTGCCCCAATGAGACTGCAACAAAAAAGGTCACGTTTAACATTAGCTTTTTAAAGAATAGATAGAAACAAACTTTTTAGAACATTAACGATGTGCTGTTTTTTAAGCAATTTTTTCAGCTGTCTGCTGTGTTAATCAGGTTTTCTTACGACTGCTCTGCCTCAACTCTGTGATTCACGGAGGTTCTTGAAAGCAGCATGTAGGCTGCCTGCAGACTGAACCTGCAGCTGCAGCAGCGGGTCGTTGTTGGGGACAGCTCCGCTAAATAAAAGGCTGCAGACAAACAGAGCAGTCATAGGACATCAGAGGACATTTTCCCTGTAAAATATGACCCGGTCTTTCTAAAACTGCTGTTTTGTGCGACATAGTGGCGTTGATCATTAAGTTTCTTTATTCAAAGCCACGGGTCGCGGTCAAGGTTACATATTTTTGCTTTAGAACTCAAGTGGCTTATGATGCGAGCGGGTCGCTGTAAGTGTCCTCTACATTTGTTAGGTTGCACACTGTCAGCTGTCAGAGTTTTCAGACATAAAACTCACCAGGTTTCTCTTCATGTCCTACCACATTCGCTGTGAACCCAAGAACAAGATATGCGTAGGCATTTTGTTCTTGACTTGGATGTTGGCGTTTGATTAATGGTAGTGTCGCCCGACTTTGTCTTGTTTGTATCTAAAGCGTTGCCTGTATATATTTCTCTGTTTAGCAAACCTGGATTCTCTCTCTCTATATATATTTGAATGAGAAATCACCATGAAAATGTGTTTTGTTGTTGTTGTTGTTGTTTTGTCATTCAAAAATGAATCCAGGTTGTCCAACGTCAAAACATTAGTTTCTCATGCTACATTTTCTGAAAATTAAACTAAAACAAAAAACCAGGAGTAGTCACGCAATCCCCCGCCATGTCGCCACACCCCCAACAGTTTGAGAATTACTGGATTCGCCAATTAAGAACAATTCACTCAAATCGGGTTTTTGCTAAAATCTACAAATGCCCAATATAACATAAGCTTCCTCGCTTCTCTAACTGGACGACAGGTAGTGACGGTCTCTGATCTGAAGGTGCTCACTGAAACTCCAATAATGTGAAGCACAATGATCTTATTTACTCCACTTTCAAAAACAATCTTATTTTTGACTCACAAGCAAGAGAAAATGTTTTACTTTTGTTGGTTAAATTCAAACCTCTTACTGAGGTACCTGAATTCAGTGATTTTGAAGACTATTCAAGACCTGCAGGGACCCTGATTTTTTTCCCTAAATGTACAAATGAGATATAACATGTAAGTGAGTGAACTATGAAATGCTGGATGGAAGTGTCTGCCGGCTTCAGGTCATTATGCTAAGCTAAGCTAACCTGCTGCTGGCTGTAGCTTCATATTCATATCACGGACAGACGTGAAGGTGGCAAGAAAATGAATATGTGTATTTTTTAAGGTATCCCAATCAACTAATTGTACCATGTGATGATGGGGAATGCACAGTACTGGACAAAAGGACATGACACATGAGCTCTCAACGGTTGTACCTGATTAATCTGGCATCTGGCCTAAAGCTAAAACTGAACACTGACATTGGACATGAGTCTGATTGCTCGAGTGGTTGATTGTTTTTCTTCTCTGTAAAAAGGAGTGGATCGAACATCAAAATCTCTCCGTCCACAATATTCATGTCATGGAGAGGGCACTAGTAAACGATGGAGATGACCCAATGGCACGTGAGCAGGAGAAGGTTTGAATGACTGTACCTTATTTTTAAAGGGCCATCGCCTGTGCATTGTGTCTTTGATGGTAATTAAAGGGCTAATGCTTCGCAAGCATTCAGCTTTAAAAAAAGCTGACACACAAACACACATCGAGGGCGAAAGAGCAGAAGGGATGAGTCGAGACAGTGAAGTGAACAAAGGAAATAACAAAAGGGACGGAGGAACAGCAAGAGAGAAGAGGATGGAACACGGATCAGAAATGAAAAGTCCAGAAGAGGATGTCGCCCAGGAGCTCGCCCCGCGTGACGTCCATACGTATGATCCATACATACTTATCAATTCATCAACATGGCAGGAGGCTGTAAATTATATTAGTCCTGTATGGTGCTTCTGTACGTATACATGTATTACAGGTAACAGGTCATGGGGACTTATGGGGAGGGTTGGGCAGGTCGGGCTGGAGAAAGAACATCGATGAACATAAAGAGATCTGTTAGTGCTTCTCAAACATTCAAATTATATATACATACACTCCTACCGTATGTATATATATATTTCCCTCGTCGCTTTTTTTTTTTTTTTGCAGCCATTCTTTTTACTATTAGGTTTAAATGAACAGTATTTGTTTGCAAGTTCTGTTTTTGCTGTTTTTTTTTTTCAGAAGAGACAAGACAATACATATACACATTAAAAGAGAGATAGGACTGAAAGAAAATATGTTGAAATAAAAATATCAAAGAGAAGAAAAATAAATAAAGCAATGTAAAAGAAAGAAATGAATGAGCACCATTATGATGAGAAACAAATGAATAAGAGGATGGAATCACTGAAGTCAAGCGTTTTCCTTACATCAAAGCAAAGTGACTTAAAAGTGGCTGTAAATTCTAGCCTGAAAATCCATGGTGGAGGTGACTATGGTGCCATGGCAGGTAGGTAGGTAGGTGGGGGTGTGCGTGTGTGTGTGGGGGGTAATGACAACAACACTAATGATGAACATCAACAGAAACAGAGTGAGTCAGCCTCCGGCTCTGACATGGCCCTGTTCTAATGAAGCATTGGGGGATGCATGTCTTTTTTTTTTTTTTTTTTTTGTCCATCCCCCTCCCTTCCCAACCCACTGTCGCTCAGGACAAAGCAGCGAGAGCAGTCCTGTGCATGTGTGTGACAAGTGTGCGTGACGTCAGGCAGGGTGAGGTGCTTCTTCAGGGAGGGTGACAGACGGGGTGGTGGGTTGGAGAGCGGAGGGGAGCGGGGGTGATGGTGTCAGGGGGTCAGACTGGAGCAAAGGGCACACAGAGGGAAAGTCGCAATGTTCTCAGGGAGTTGCGAGCAAGAGTCTCCAGGCCAGTCCACTCCCTCCTGTGCAGTACCTCCCTCCCTTCACTCCCCCCTGTTGGCTTGTTGTAAGGGAGACTGGATGAAAATGTCATGTATGAGTCCTTAGCCCTCTCTTCCACTCCCCTTTCCTCCCCCTCTCCGAGACACCGTTCCCCTTCTCCTCTCCCCTGACCCACGTTCAGCTCAGTTATAAGGAGGTCTCCACGCAGTAGAGATGGGCCAGGTGAGGGGCTGGTGGTTTCACTGACCTGTGCCTGCCATGATTGTGGTTCACGTTATGGAGGTGTTGGTGGCGGCTGTGGTGACTGGGGCTCCAGTAGTTGGGAGTAACTGCGTGGGTGCTGTTTTTGTTGCTGTGGGCGACTGATGAACTGATGCTGCTGCTGCTGCTGCTGCTGCTGCTGTTGTTGTTGTTGTTACGGTTGCACGGGGTAACAGGGAGGCTGTACTGGCGATAGGGGCGGTTGGGGCGGGCGCGGGCCGCAGGCTGGGTCTGAGTGGGAGGGGGCGGTGGCTTACGGAGGGCCGGGTGCAGGTGCTGGTATCTGCTGAGCTCAGATTCGTCGTCTACGTCAGTGTCATCGATCAGTGGGATGTTGTGGATGAGGTCGTTGATGAGGAACTCCGGGTGAGCCATGAAGTTGTGGATGGAGTTGCGGGATTCTGGTTTCTCCCGGCCCTCGTACAGCGAACTACGGAATGCTTTCACCACTCGCATCTGCCGAGAGGAGGAAAGACGAGGGAGGGACCACAAAAAAAAGAAGAGAAAGTCAGACATGGAAAAGAGGAAGAAAGAGACAAGGGAAACCCAGAGACAGATAGACGTGTGTCCTCCAGCAAACAAACAGAATGACAGATGGAGAGACAGACATTCAGGGCCAGGTGGCTTTTGTTTTGTTTTTTTTATAAAAGATAATTTTCATTCCTTACATTGTTGTTACATAAAATATGTATATGCTAATATAAAAATGTTTTTGACTCAGCTGTTCTTACATCTTAAATAATCTTATTGGCTGGATTAAACCTAAACAGGCGAAGCAAAGTTGTCCAAAATCCTTTAGCGTACAAGCTAAAATATAATTTTACAATTGGAAAATTAAAGCTAGATGAGAAGATGAGCAGGATGCAGTAGAAACAGTTGGCCTGGCTCTTCAGGAAGTAACTTTTCACCTATCAACATCTCTACAGCTTCATGCCATGTTGTGTATTGTATCTGTACAAAAATCAAAGGTTCAAAAACAGCAAGATAAGATTTCACATATGTGTCTGTGCTAGAATGTTGCTGGGCTGGCAGTGTTGTCTATAAGAAAAAAATAAAATTTAAAAAGTTTGACTAGTTCAAAACTATTTTTGTGTATCAATCATTCACCCTTAGATGTCTTGAATTGAAGAATTTTCCAATGTTATTACACAGTAAACAGATTTTTTCCAAAAATGTGAGCCACTCACTTTAGCTGCTTTTGCTGGCAGTCTGCAGAGATACAATTTCAAAACAACAAAACTATCTAAAAACGTTCATCCAAAAATCTCTGCAGCTTTGTGTGGTTTAATCCAAGACTTCTTTATCCTGTCATAGGCTTAATGCTTCTGAAACACTTGTACTTGGGTTAAAAATCTATTGAGTCCAACATACCTGGAACAAGGCTCCCTGTTGTGTGCTCGGTCAAGGGCGTGAATTAGATAATGGATGTTTTGGGTTTAGTAGATCTTTAGTCGAAATAACAGTGTTTTGAACCTACAACATGATAAAAAAGACCTGAATTATACCACAAGAAGCTGTTAAGTTCTTTGGATGGATGTTTTTAGATGATTTTGATGTTTTGAACATGTATAGACCACTGGCAAAAGCAGCTAAAGTGAGGTGCATGATTTTTGGAAAAAATTTGTTTACCGTGGAAAAACGCTGGAAGGAAAAACAAAAAAATCTTCATCTCAAGACATCTAAGGGTGAGTAACTGATACACAAAGAACAGCTTTGCGCTGAAATACTGCTTTAAGGCACAAGGATACGAGAGTGTGTCTGTCGATATCTGCACATTGCCAAAACTGACAGTCCATCTTTTTCACCTGCATGCTGTGATGGTCAGTTGTGAGGTGGAGGTAGGAAAGTTAGGCAGGGTTTGAACTTCTCTCTGGCTCATTTTTTAAACTTTGTTACACAACTATTTTGTAGGGATGCACAATATTATCGGCATGTTATCTGTATCAGCCGATATTAGCTTTAAAATTAACGGATATCAGCCAGCACGCCAATAGTCATGATATAATAACAACAGGCTGCTGTATCCATGATTAAACGCTGAGTCGATGCCATGTTTCCTGTTTCCTGCGGACAAACGTTCTGTTTTCTTACTTTGTCACCTGTGAAACAGGCCAAACTTGTCCTGGTTGTGGGTTCTGTTCTAATTGTCTCAGGAAGAGCATCATCCAGTTTTAAGTAGGATGTATCTTACTTGTTTGTTTAAAAGCAATCGTCGTAAAAAATAAATATGACATGTAAGTAATAATGTAAGTTCAAGCATTTTTCTTCTTTTGTACAAGGAATGAAAATTACATTATTTTAGCTTTTTATTTTATGCTACACGGTATGAGTATGCATAATAATACTGCATGTAAATTCTACTACAGAGGAGACTTGATGATCTCTGCAATTAGTGTGGGTACATATTTACATATATATTGGTAGTGGTATCGATTCTCTGCAAATGAGTTGTAAAATATCGGATATCGGCAAAAAATCCAACGTTGTGCATCCCTACTGTTTTGGTGTACTAAAGAGTGCATCATCATAAATGTTTTCCAGGACAGATGCTGGTCAGTCTACACTACTGATATCTTATTTATTAACATATAAAACTAGTGTTGCCACTGCATCATTTCAATATTAAGAAGCTTTCTTTTTCTGATATGGCTCCTATTAATATTTTAAGAGTTATACTGGATTTTGCACAGAGTGCATGACCTTATTTGAGATATCAGGCTCATTTCTCAACTGCTGCAGTTATAATTGTTTGACCTTGCAAACACGAATACTTTGACTGTTTCAGTATCAACAGAGCATCCACCTGATCCTGTATCTGCAAAAGACAGAAAAACAAAAACAGGTGTTTCAAAATGAGTTGACTAATGACATGTTTTGTCAGTTCTCACACACCAACCAGACGTCACAGGAGACGAACATTCAGCGGCCACTATCACAAAGACCACAGAAGCTGCAAACACGTCACGTCTCACACACTTGTATATGTTTGTATATATATATATATGTATATAAGCATGTGTGCGTGTGTATGTGTGTGTGCGTGTGTGTACTTTAGTGACACAGCATGAATGGAGAAACACTTGTACCTCAGCACACTTAACGACATGCATGCACATACAAACAGATGAGGGAGGTTGTTAGGCACAGATGGAAAAGAAGCAAGAATGATTTGTGTTAGTTTAATGTATAATAAAATAAGAGACTGGCAAGAACCTATAGCAGTGACCCAACACACACGCACAAACACACACAAACACGCATGCAGAGGTAGTGTAACTGAGTGAATCAGCTGAGTTGAGTTTCCACGTTATGCAGCTTGGAGGCTGACATCTACATGCACTGGACAGCTGTCAATCATGGATGCTGTTTGTTAAAGAAATCTGGTACACACACGCAAACACTTCAACAGCCAGACAGTGAGCTCATCTCTCAGCATTTTTACACACACACACACGCACAAATACACACACACGCACGCGCACACATGCATATGTGCAAATGTACTGCAGCCATGCAGCGGTGGGACATGGAGGAGAGCAGAGTGATTGAAATGATGATGATGTTGATGATGAAGTTGCTGCGGGACAGAAAAAAAAAAAACAAGTCTTGCAAAACAGAAAGGTGACATCACAGAGAATCAGCAGGTTAGAACAGTATGTGATTGGTTAGATTACTTGGAACAGACGGTGATTGGTTCAAAGACTGGAGCAAAGTTCGGGTGTCAGCCCTGTCACACATACAAGAGGCAGCCAGGTCATGCTGAATCAGATCTTTGTCACGTATGCTCTCTTTCTGTCTGTCTCTTTCTCTCTCTCTATCTCACACACACATACACATGCACACACACACACACACAAACAACTATGAGTGTACTTCAAGGTGGATTATGCAGTCGATGGTGTATGCGTGCGTAAACACATTCCTTTGCCATAGCAGTTGGTCCATGCACCCTTCCCCCAAGCCCAAACAGAGGAAAAGAAGCAGCATGAGCTCAAAAGAAACAGAGACGACAGTTCAGTGCAAATTTACTGACAGGCACAGGCAGCCAGAGCCGCACATAGAGACAGTTTGGCTAAATGAGATCAACGAGGAAGAAGAAGCTTCATGTCGACCACCAGAACCACTGGAGTTCAAACTGTGATGATGACAGGTGGATGGTCAGGCAGCTGAATGGAGATCAGCGCTGCAGGAGGCCAAACTTGGAGGAGTCTCTATGTATGACTCTGGCATATATGATAGACAGACAGACAGACAGACAGACAGACAGACGGTCAAGCAGTAGGTTCAGTGCTTATCTGTTTTTCCAAAGAGCCTGTCAGACAGCAGAAAAACACCTCATGCAGACTGAGAAGGTTTCAGAATGTTACTGTCTCACTTCGTCAGCGCTCGGTTTGTTTTCATTTGGTCTCCATGGAAAGAGTAAACTTTCGAGTATAGAACGCCCACAGTGTGACCAGCAAGGCCTGGAGGTCGGGGCACTGCTGTGCTACTTATTTGTCTCACCCACTTTCTCTCTCTCTCCCTCTCTCCCTGTCGGCTCTTTCCGCAGTGCTTGATGGAAAAACGATGATGGTTAAAGTACGAGGAGGAATAGGAGCTGGAGGGGAGAGGCCGCTGTGTGCAAAACAACTGCTCATGAGAAGAAAACGCAACAAAAATACAAGGAGAAGCTGTGAGGTACATGATTGATTATTGGCTTCCATTTCTCATCAGGTGGCGTAACTCTGAGCAGCACCCACCCTCTAAAATGTGATGACTGAGCAATAAACCATACAAACTCATCAGCGACACCTTCCTCAATTCAGTGCACATTCTTTTCATGTCTCCTGCTCAGATTATTTTTAAGGAGCAAAACTAAGAGCAAAGGCTGTAATCTTTTTTTGTTTGGTTGTTGTTTTTTTTGTAAATTCAGAACTTTAGCAAAGAATTGAGGAGCTAATAATGGGTTTGAGATATGGTCCAACATCTTATTCCCCTTTATCTTTCATTACCAACATAGAATCTCACATTCTCTTATCTCAACCTGACTGTTAGTGCAGGTAGAAGAAACTGGCTCTGTCTGTAATGAAAACAAACTGGATCCATAGATCGGGTGCAAGGATCCAGAGGGATCACTACGGTCCAGCACAGCTCAGGTGAATGAATGCATGAAACAGGGACATCCACTTAAATCGTCTTGATATCTTTGCTTAATATTTTGTTTCTTTACCCAAAGATGGCAGATTTGGTGGTAAAACTCCACATTGGGGCACAGTACCAAGCCTGAGGGCGAGGTCAGCTTTGCAAAGAACTCTGGGTAGTGGATTAAAGCAATGACCCCGTAGCTAACTGTGGACAAGCAGCAGTGCAGGGGACGAGGACTGGGACACACATCCTGCGTCTGCGTCACGTCGGCAGCACGTCTGCTTATTTTTTCAGCACCCATTAAAACAGATCACTGCAGCCACGCAGCACACGGGAGACGCACGTTAGATGCACGTCAGCAGCGACGCAACACTTCAGCTCAGGAGGCTCGGTGGTTTTTTCAACAAGACGCATGCGGTTCTCTGCTAAAATAGACAGAGAAATAACCTGTTGCCAGTCATATTGACATCATACCAGCAACATTCACTAAGTTTCAACATTTACAGTGTGTGTTTCAAAATAAAACCTCTCACAAGTGCAGAGAATCTCTTCATTTAAAAATTTATCTGTGAAGCATTTAATTGATTTTGATGTGTAAAACAGTTTTTGTATTTTAGGATAAAAAACAGTCAAACCAGAGACCCAATGTAGAGAAGTTTAGTTTTGCCTTTTAATTTAGTTTGATCACAGACTTTGGCTGACGTTATCTAACAACACGGTGCATCGTACCTGCCTGCAGTGGAAACACACCCGCAGTGTCTCAACAGGAACAGAACGCAGCTTAATACTTAAAAGCAGCAAATGACTTGCTTTAACTGATATCATCAGTTTGCAATATGAAGAATTGTAAAGTATCATTTCCATGAGGCTGTTCAGTCAGAAAGTGACGGAGGAAACAAACTTGGCATGTCATCCTCACAGCCCCCCCCACCCCCCTTATAAATCTCCTTTCCCTTTTTTAATTTGCCATTCTCATCCTGTTTACATTTGCAGCTCAGTGCGGTAGGGTTCTTCCTCAAGTTCAAAATCACTCTTAGTATCAGCTTTGGCCATGATCGTTGTGTTGTGATGCTTAAAGATGTTAAAAGCACGTAAATTCACTTGGGAACTGCTGAGTTTTTTTATATCAGCAAAGGCTGAGAACAGCTAGTGCACATCGATCTTAAGAGACTTCCTGTTTGAGACCAAATCCTTTTTTTTGGGAAAGTGATAATTACACAAGCAGAACACAAACCGCATCTTATTCATTCTATAAATATCATGCTACGTTTTAAACCTTTAATTTGAAGCGCATTATATGTTACTTCGTAACTTTTCAATTCAAGTGAATGTGGAGGAAAATTCAAACCCCTCCCCTTCGTCACAGAGGCACGTAACCTTAGTGAGTCCATTTTAATATTTACTGAACAGTGATCACTACATTTTAAGATATATTGAATCTTGAGAAAATATCACTTTAAACAACGAAGCGGACGATATTCTGGATTCCTGGTTTTGTCATCAAATCCCAAGAAAAGAACAGCGGCGTTCACTGACGTGTGGAAGTCTTGCAGCGTGGATTCATGCGTGTCAGTGTTGCTCAGTCAGTCCACAGCCGAAATACTTCAACAAAAATTCACTTTGGTGATGGCCTGACTTTCTCTTTACTGCCACCAGCAGGTCGAGTTTAAAGTCTCATAACAGACATTTCATTGGTCCCCAGTCATGGTTTGTGTTTTGAGTAAAATTTCTCAACAACTGCTGGATGGATCATGACCGGCAGTGCAGGCATCCTTGTTCTCCTCTGGATAAATCTAAATAATGTTGGTAACTTTTCATGCAGCACTTTTATCAGGTCATAACATTTAGATTTTGACACTATGACCAGCATAACACTCACAACAGGCTCAATTGTACTTTGTGTTTAGTCCTTTTAGCAAATGCTAACAGTCCAAACTATGAATATCAGCATGAGCTGCAGACTCATGTTATTAGCTGGGACAACAATGGAGCTCTATGACAATGAAATAAGATTTATTTGAATTGCAACACACACAAAAGACAGTACTTGGTAGTAGGATACATTCATTGATGGTTTTGGTCTTTTCATGGGATTTGACAATAAGAAAACAATGTCACCAGACTGTATATTATACTTTATTCTTTGCATTGAATAAGTTGATATATTTTTTCTGTGGCTGGAAGTTTATTTGACACAATCTGAATAATCTTAATTCCGTTTTTTGCCTTTTTTTGACCACAGGCCGCCTCCATACATGAGGTGACTTAAACCTTTAACTCAAAG
>JAPXVT010000002.1:1599151-1610092 GCA_029823135.1 Acanthurus reversus | reverse complement strand
ACAAGTATTTCTGTAGCTATGATACATTAAGATTGTCTCCTTTTTTCATGCAAGCAGGTCAAGTTGTCAAGTTGTAACTGAACCCTAAAACTGTAACTGAATTACAGGGACGGGAGGAAAGAACGACAGTGCAAACAGAAACAAGACGACAGCTGTCTGTCCACCCTACCAATCTCTGAGCTGTGCTGCAGATTGTGGAGTTTGGCCCAGCCGAGTACAGCCACTCGTCGAACACAAGCAGCTCTGTCCCTCAGTCCTGCTGTCAGAGGCTGCTCCACATACTCCACCAGGCTGGGTAACCTGTTACACACAGTCACATGGTCCAAAATCTGATTACTTCAGGAGTCACAGGATGATGTGACGGCTTGTGCTGAGGTCAGTATGTGTGGCTCCTCACCTGAGGTTGGTCATGTTCCTC
This sequence comes from Acanthurus reversus, assembly GCA_029823135.1. Lineage (NCBI taxonomy): Eukaryota > Metazoa > Chordata > Actinopteri > Acanthuriformes > Acanthuridae > Acanthurus > Acanthurus reversus. Next base: position 1,609,674 of record JAPXVT010000002.1, on the reverse strand, counting down.
AGGGCCAGGCTTCTGACCATGGGGTTTGGATCCTGACAGTCTTTTCTCAGCGTGTTGATGACTAGCAGAGACAGCTCAGGGTTTAAAGTGGCATACGAACACAGGAAGACATAAACCAGCTTCTTCTGGACGATGTCTACTGTGGCACAAGCCTTCACCATCTCACTGAACAGGCCTGATACATCCACGCCCTGTGACATCACCCTGGGACGGAGAAACAGTGAGAGAGAAAGATCCCAGAAATGAACTGGCATAAAGCCTGGCTGATCGGCAACAAGTCCTGTACTGGTAATAAAGTAACAGAGGTGTCATTTAAAATCATGCATAAAATTTACCTGACAAAAAAAATATTGGAAAGATTTAAGATTGATATTGAACACTCCTGTGATTTCTACAAAACTGAGGAGGAGACAATCCATCATCTATTTTATGATTGCACATAAACTAAAATCTTTTGGGTTTATGTTCAACATTATATCTGGAGAATGACGGACAAATAATCAGTTTCCAGGATAGAGACTTTTTTTTTTGAAGGAAATATGAAGGACACTACATTTTTCCTTCAGCTGATTTTAATGATGGGAAAATTTCACATTCACGAGAAAAAATGGACATACTCCAAAACAACTTTTGACCATTTCCTACAAGAACTGCACCGACATGTGGCCACAATAAAGGACATCAAACAATAAGAAAGCCAGTAAAACAAATTCTGTTTTTAAGAAGTTTCATATTAACTCTGTTTAATATAAACTTTTCTCTGTCAGTTGGAATGTAACTTTAAACTCACATGAACACTGGACACCTGTTTACATGACTGTTCTGTTTGTCCTCTGTTGTTTTGAAAACATGTTTGTTTAATTAAATAAGTTTAAAAACAAGGAGAAGATCGACACACATTTTACTGCTGAACCTGATGGCTGCCCAAGGATGAGGCAAGCCGTCTGTCCTTCTGTCTGTCTGTCCTTCTGTCCGTCAGTCTGTCTGTCCTTCCGTCTGTCCTTCCATCTGATATCCTTCTGTCCGTCAGTCTGTCCTTCTGTCTGTCTGTCAGTCTGTCTGTCCTTCCGTCTGTCTGTCAGTCTGTCCTTCAGTCTGTCCGTCAGTCTGTCTGTCCTTCCGTCTGTCTGTCAGTCCTTCAGTCTGTCCATAAGTCTGTCTGTCCTTCTGTCTGTCCTTCCGTCTGTCTGTCTGTCCATCAGTTTGTCTGTCCTTCCGTCTGTCTGTCTGTCTGTCTGTCTGTCCGTCACCTACCTGATGACTTTGAGGACGGTGTTCCTGTAGCGCAGCTGGTCGGACTGGATGTTGGGATTGGACAAAGCTCTCCTCAGCTCCCTCACCGTGTCCTCGCTGCCCAGATAAGGCATGATGGTCGCACACAACCCGCACACTGACACAGCAGAAAGGACAGTGTGATGCACGTGATGTCAAACAGGAGGTGTTTAACAAAATAAAATAACAGAGACCACGAACATGAGTCAGAAATTAATAACAAAAACCATCCAAACGTTTAATAGTCCACACAATGAATACAGACCAGAAAAGACTTAAATTCACTGACATACAAACACTCGACCTAACAGAACACCGCAAACACTGCGCCATTCAGAGCGCACTTTAAAAAACATTACCGTTTCCACTTCAGACCGGAGACTTCATTCGTAAGTGACTGACTCAGTTGTTTACACCGTCCACAGTTTCTTCTTCGTCTTCTTCTTCTTCTTCTGCTGCTGCAGCTTCTTCTTCTTCCTCCTCTTCTTCTTCTTCTTAATTCTTCTTCTTCTTCTTCTTCTTCTTCTTCTCTCAATTTACTGGCGAATCGCAAACAACTTAAAAGTGCATACCGCCACCTACTGTACAAGAGTTTGTAACGTCATTTGTGTCATTAATCCTTTTTTCTTCCCCCTCTTTATTCAGCTTTCATGACATTCAGGGAAGCATAACAAAAGAACAAGAAAATTATGAACAAAACAAAGAAAAAGAGGGCTGTACAGACATTCAAAATAAATTAAAACAAGGATTTTAAGGCTTTGCAGACATTCGTAGTTCAGATGGCTTTCCCATTCACCAGTCGTTTCAGTGTTTCAAAACACAGTCTCATCTCACTTTTAAACTGGTGAATGTTGAGTTTCCTTTTCAATCATTTACATTTATGGTTATAACATTTTCCATATAGAATCAGATTCAAGAAGAAAATGTGGCTGCTGTCCACCATGTGTTTCTCAAAATAAAGAATAACTTCCTTTTTTTTTTTTTTTTTTTGCAAATTAATCTTAATCCCACAGAATACGTTAAAACAATACTCAATATTTATCCAGAAGAATTTAACATGAATACGTTCATAGAATAAATGTACAGTCATTACTTGTACATTTATTTTTAATCCCGTATTCTGCAGGATTAAGATTTATTAGGCCTACAGAAAACACAAAGTCGAACCCTGTTCTTCTTCTGCCTTTAAGTGCCTACACTTATGACATGTTGCTCTCTGCTGGTTAGGGTCGGAACAACACGCAGTTCTACAACTTGCCCGATATTTACACACACTGTATATGTCGGTGTTCATGTGCAAACACATATTGTCTATTATAATATGGACTTCTGTATAAATGACCTGTTATTCCTCGATTTTGTTCTACATACTAACCCTCAGGTTGCGTAGTGCTCTTTTGTCTGACAATTTTATACTGTGTACTCGAGTTGATAGCTGTGACCGCTGAATACTCTGCTTGTCTAAATCTAAAGATATTGTGATCCCTTAGGTTATAGCTGTAACTGTCGTCGTCTTCATTGTTCTACATATGTATATATATTTTACAAACACCCACCCACACACACACACACACCGTTTGAGGGGCCTGTGTCTGCCTGAGCCGACTTACAGCCTCCCTGTAGTCGTATCAGCGTATGCTGATGATGTAAATGTCACTGTCAAGGGTCAGAGAGACGTCCAGGAGTTAGAAGGCAGTCTGGCATTGAATCAAAAGGCTGCCTCAGCCAAAGTTAACTGGGAGAAGAGTGAGGCACGTTTGATAGGTCGGTGGAGTGCAGTGGAGACGCTCAGTCCTGCTGGCAATGTTAGGCGGGGGAAAAGAAGTATGGAGGTCCTGGGAGTTTATTTGGGGAATGATGATTTACTTTGTAATTTTAACTTATTTATTTATTTAGTTATTTGGTTAATTTTTTATTTACAAAGAATAAACAATGTACAACAGTATATACAACAGGATAAAGCAGACTGCAAGGAGACACAGTACAAGTAAAACCCTCTGACAAAATAAACATAGGAGACAGAACAGATAGCACGATAAATTAAGAAAAGCATTGAAAAAAAGAAAAAAAAACAGAACAAAGGAAGCAAAGCAAGACAAAATAAAATGTCACAGGGTCACTTCCAACAAATCTAAGGCATTAACAGTATTCAATAGTTTTTTCCCTTTCCTTTTCAAAAACTTTGGCGAGTTGTAAACAGAGCCAGCTCTCACCAGCAGAGGTTGTGTTTTAATACATTTGCATTTGTTGTTTAAAACATCTGCCCAAGATAATTAGAGTGTTTAGAAGGTCCGAGTTCTCGTCCTCTCTTAAAATTCCAAATGTGATGTAATTTCTTGTGAACTGAGGGAGACTCGTGCTTATCACACCACAAGGCCCCGCTGAATGGCCAGAGACAGAATAAGAGATCCGTGGTCTGTGTGTCCTCATCACAGAACAGACGGACAGACACTGTGGTCGACACTGACTCTTTGTCTAAGGAGATCTCCTGAGGGTAGATGTCATCAAACACTTTAAAATGGAGCTCTTTTGCTTTTGGAGGTAAAGGTAATTTTAAACATTTGGTGTACAATTTTTTTAATGTTGATGGACAAAGAATTTGAGAGGCTGAATTTCTGCTGAATTGCAGTAGATACAGAGAACACGTGAAGAGACCACTGATCACTGTGTTTGGCAATGTGATGGAAAATTATATGACCTTTGTCTTTTTGTAATCCTGACCTTAATGCAACCCTTTGTTACTTGTGCTGTATGGGTTCATTTGCAGGGTAGCTGTTACTGTTTAACCGCAGAGCTGGTTTACTCAGCCTCACTCACTACTGAAAAGAGGAACTGAAACCATGAGGCATGTTCTTTTTGCTATAAAGGCAGCTACGTTTCATCCTATGCTTTGTCTTACACCCACACAGACTGTGAAGCGCTCTGTCTGACTGCAAGAAATAAAACTCTTAAAAGGCCTTCTGGTTCTCCTCGACTTATTTCGGATTCTCACAACATAGAATTTCCGTAACAACAAAATTCCACATACAACATAAAAAAGCAGTTGGTATGCTTCTAGTCACCTTATCATATTGTCTGTGGCTGCAATGGAAATTGTATTTTGTACAGAATTCCTCAAAGGGAAGGACACAGCCGGTTTCATCTAACAGGTGAGTTACTGACCATATGAAAAAAAAAAGAGAGATCTGTTTCTGAAGAGAATGAACTTGCAGTTTCAGGTGGGAACATTGCGGAGGGCAAAATTGTGTTTGTATCGCATCTTCCAATACAGCAAGGCCTGTGAGTAAAACAAGGGCAGTTTTACTGGCACTTTTTTAGTTGAAAAATAACAACATAGGAGAAAATCAATACCACCAATGATTCTGAACACTTCCCTGAAGACACAGTACCTGAAGTTATTATTATTTACCAGAAAGGCTCTTAACCATTCAGTCTTTAACAATAGCCTGTAGCCCACCATCTTCATTAATCCTTCACCAAGGCTGATTTCTTCAGATGTAGAAATCAATCATGTTTTCTTTTCCAGATGTAGTTAAACTTGTTGATGGTTTTAACTTTTGACTTTATTGGATTTGGGAAGAGAGTAAGCTGGGTAAATGCACCTTAAGAGACTTTCCATGTTTGTTATATAAATGCAACCAAAGAGAGAAAGACCAATCATCCTTGATGAAGGCCTGCACGAAGCGAAGACCTCGGTCTCTGCATATTAGAGAGTTTTTTTTGTTTTCCAGACCTCGTCCTGAAGGCGTCTCCTCATGAACAGCATGATGACTTGCCCCATGCAACGCCACATCTGCAACCTGGCCCTCCCAGCTTGGAAACATTTTGAGGAGAGGCTCTTTAGTTAATCTCTCTGAGGTTTTCTCCCTCTACTTCCTTAAGGCCTGAGAGTCTTAGAATTCAGTGTTGTTTGTTGTTTCTGCTTCAAGAAGTCTTTCAGTTCTGCGTTTTCTTCCTTCAGGTCTGAGTATGCTCTTTCCAGCGTCTCCACTTTTGAGTTGCATTTGGTGATGTTAACCGAGTTCAAATCCACCCGCTGTCACTTTCAGAGCTGTCTTTCAGTTGTTTTCTGAAGACCTCCACCTTGTTGTCCAAGCCCCCTATGGCGGCCAGAACGTCGGCCAGGGAGGGCTCAGTTTCTAGTGCTGGCTGACGGTGGGAGTGAGGGTGAAGAGATGGTCGGTGGTCGTCCTAAGTCTTAGACTTAGTATTAGCTTTAGCCTTACCAGCGGTGGCTGAGCTGGATGCAGCTAAGTCTTTGTTGTCCAACATAGTCTTGGATAGACTTTTGCCTTTCTTCAGGAGTGTTGGTGAGTCATCGCTGTAATGGTAAGTTGATGCAGGTGCACTTCAGTCTGAGGACAAAGTTACATTAAAGTTTGGGGCCAAACAAACAGAGCTTAGAGCTTCACCTGTGTGCCCTGTCTGCCATCTTCCATCTCGGAGTGACAAAATAGAGGAAAAAACTTGGAGGGTGTGCTGGTGCCAAGTTATCTAAATGGAAATGGGTGCTACCCCAGCTGTCTTACAGGGGAAGAGTTCTGATTGTCAGTTCCCCGGTTGCCTCATCATTGTGGCACAGACTCCAAGTACAGCAGCTCCTTGTGGATTTCTTTTGGTCCAGTCATCACTGGGTGCGAGCATCGGTCCTGTACCTCCCTGTGGCAGAGTGGGGGCGGAGCCTTAAAGACATTGTCTCCAGGACTGCTGCTTTCTCCTCTTTGTTCAGTGACAGAGATTTTAGAACATTTAGTGGTGTCTTGTCCCCGATTGGGTGGTCTTTTTAAAATGCTGCAGGAGTGGTGGGGGGTTTGGGAGAGGTTTTCTTTGTTCTCCTGTTTGTCTTTGGACCAAAATACACGCCAGAGAAAAGAAATACTCAGGTTTTAGTGAATTTTATTTCTGCAACTACCAAGTTGGCAATCTGGAAAAGCCGAAAAAACAAAGCAGTTGGAGAAGGTCGACTGACCCAGTACGATGTCTGAAGGGTTTGGTGGCAGCCCGCATGAAAATAGAGCATACTTTTTTCAGATTGACCAACAACATGGATGGTTTTGTGGACATGTGGGCTGTTAGGTCCTGCACTCACCTGAGGAGAATGGCTCTTTGGTATTGAATTTATAAGATGATTATAATTTTAGTATTTTGTGTCTGTATGTGGATCTATTCATGTAAATTGCTTTATCTTAAAATAGATGTTTAAGGACTTTGTAAAATAACTAAAAATAAAGTTGGTTGCAAGTCAAAGTCCTCTTCTTCTTCTTCGTTTAATGGCGGATTGTAAACAGCTTTTAGGGGCATTCCGCCACCCACAGCACAAGAGTGTGTAGCACCATGTTATTTACCTACTTTTAAATTCTTTCAGTCTTGTGTCATGCAAGAAAGTAAAGAGCGCCCTCCTGACAGCTCTTATCTCATCTGCTTCTCCTTCTCTTCCTAAAAGTCCTACCCGGCTCCACTCAGATGTTCTCCTTCAGCCTCTCTTGTTCAGCGCAGTGTAAGATTATATGATCTGTTCATTCTATCTCATGCTGATGATTTCCTTCCTTCTGTTACTTTCCTATTAGTACTGATTTTTGTATTTTGTAAAAACTCAATTTTTTCTGGTCTTCCTCCCACATTTCTGACATGTTTCCATTCCTGTCTTCTAAATTACTGCTTTACTTCTTCTTTCCCACAGGCGATTGGTATGGTTATCATTTTTTCCAGTGCCCCTTTTGCTAGTTTATCAGCAACCTCGTGTCCTTTTACAACCTTGTGTGCTGGCACTCAACAAAACTGTACATCAATACTGTGAAATCTCAGCAAACTGTGCTGAATCTCCATCAGCAAGCCTATCTATCCAGATAGATAGATAGACAGACAGACAGACAGATAGAGAAAGATATACAGGTATATATGAACATTAACAAAATATTTACACTGCAGTCAAAGGGCTGTAAACTGAACGGACACTATTCTCCACAGAAGTCTAGAAAATCTGAAGTCTTCTGCTGATTTAGATAGAGGAAGATTATTCTCCCCCAAGTGTTCCCCCACTTGACATTTTCAGATCAGAGCAGCGACAGTTATTTATTTTATATTTTTATTTATTTACATATATATTTATAGTCAGTAAAGAGACATTAAGTCTCCATTATCTGAAGAAATTTTCTTTACTGAGATCGATACTTAACATGAGCGGGGCATGGTCACTCAGTGTGACGATCAATCTATGACCTTATACATGTATTGATGGGAGATTAAAAAATAAAAATGATCCAGGAATAACTATTGTGCACGTTAGAAACTTAAGTCCTTATCTTTGGGGTGTATATGTCTCCACGGATCCACAAGTCCAAGTTCTGAGATAATGTCATTCAGTGGTTTTTTTTGTTTGTTTTTTTTTTAAACTGAAGGGTCCAGTCTCTGCTGGTCTTCTCTCTAATCTTACATCTTGCACAGCATTAAAGTCTCCCCCAACTATAATCATGCCTTTAGCATTATCAGCAATTATAATTGCAATTTCTTTAAAGAAATTCTGTTCATATTCATTTTGGGCATAAAGGTTCAAGATACTTCTGTCTCTCGTACGACACCTGCTGCTTCCCATTCCCTTCTTGACTTTTGATGTTCTAATTCAGATAAGAACTTTGGAATTTTTTTCAAGACCACAACTGATTTCTTCGTTACCTTTATTACTGTGGTTGGATGAACAACTTCCCTCTTCAAATTCAGCTAATAACGTCAGTCATCTGTAGTCTGATGTCCTTCAATCACTGATGATGCTGACACACTTCCCTGTCCTCTTCACTCAGGTTAGGGCAGATTCATGGGGTGCATTCCAAATCTCATACTTTTGCTTTTTACTTGTAGTACATACTGCATCAAGTACATACTGTTGCATGCAGTATGCATACATCTGGGATACTACTCTGCCATGACAGTGCGCCTTTAACTTTGACTCATGCTTCTATATCTGCCGCAGCCTTAGTGGGAGAATGTGGAGTGTAAGTTGAGTCAGAATGCTTTCTAAGCCACTTTAAGGTAAAATTCATTCAAATGTAATTTACCATTTGAACTCATTTATTCACTTGGATTTGTGCACAATGGTACAATAATGCATTAATTACACACAGAAGTCCCAAAACTTATATAGTAGTTACACCTAAAGGTGCTGTCATCTGTCATTGTGTCAATCATCTTTCATCTGTCTCAGCTTTGTTACATCTGAGGATTGTGGGTCAGAATGGCCAGAAAAGCATGCTGGCTTGCAAACTGCAAAATCCGAGCAGACGTCATACAACATCTTGTTACTTTCGGCATACAGTATTTCACATACGACACACTGGGACATACTAAATCTTTTTCTAGCATACTAAATAGTAAGGTGGTATGGGTATTGGAATGCAGGGATGGAGATGACATAAAGGAAGCGGGGTAGTTGTCAGGGAGCAGAGATGTCCATCAGTTCCTCTTAGTTTGGCTGCCTTAACCACAGAGAATTCATATGCAAAACAACATACAAGACCATATCTATAAATGGTCTCAGTCTCGTCTCGGCACTCTCTGGTTTCGGTTAGTGTGATCTTGATTACAACACTATCGTAAAATATCAAATAGTGCTGCAACGGTATTAGAAACAAGAGCAGTTCATAAAATGTTTTTGTGAATCAACACTATCAACAGATGTGTGTTTAAAGACGTGAACATGCACATAAATATCAGGCTGATGGGTCCTGCAGTATGCGCCATGGCTGAGGACAGATAAACCAACAATCCCATGCAGGTGTAAACCTGACAGAGAAAATAAATTTTAATATTTACGACTGCTCCTTTCAATTAAGGACATGCGTCATCACAGGCACATCCCACTGAAAGACATAAGCGTTCATCCTATTTGCTACATGTGCTTTTCCTGCTGTGACAGCTCCCAGTATCTTCGGTGAAAAAGGTTTGGCTGCATGACAGTGGAAAAGTTTTTTAAGCTACATTCCAACATGAAATTCAAGCTTGTTCACACAGAACTCACAAAGCACCCAAACAGTATTTCAGTGCGAGTTGATGATGATTTTATTGATTGTGAAGCAGGAAATCTACGAATACAGACAGCTGCAGACCTGCAGCAGTCCAAGTCCAACCTCACTCCAAAGGCAAACATCCACTCCACCTGGCCCCGTTCCTGGGGTTTAAAAGGCAGAGCTTCATAAATATGAAATGGGAGGGACTTGATGCTGGACGGCCAATCAGCTGACAGAAGGACATTCTGAGCACTACCCAGCTCGTCCACAGGAAGCTGCTCAAGCCTTCCTGTGGGCTGAGTGGGCAGAGCCAGGTGTCAGGACTGAGAAATCATTTCTTTTCCACATGATACATTCACCAACATTGGACTTCAACATCATCTGCTATCAGAGCAAAAAGGTTAACAAAAACTTCCGTTCCACTTCCCCACAGCAAGCCACTCCACTCAAACGATACTCAACCACACATTTTCACAATTTTTAGGCAGAAATGATTTGGAATGTATTTCTTCGAACTTCAGACTACTTCTTTTTCCTTTTTTTTGCATTTATATAAATTATTTAAAGTCCCTTGTCTAAATGGATTAAGAAAGGACATACTACCCTGAATTTAGATTTAATTCCAAAAAAGGTGAAATGTTGGCCTTGTTTTGGTAGATTTTCTTCATCTTTTCAAAGATGGATAAATAATTACTTATGCTGTCTATTTCCTCATCCACTGGAAAAAGATGATGGTGAAATTTGTCTGTGTGCTCTCAGCAGTTTAACATAAAAAGGGGACAAGGGGGACAGCAGCATCAAACCACGCACTAAAACACGCATACACACACGCACGCACACAAATAAAGGACTGGTGTGAGAGGGGCGGCAGTTTCTATGACAAATTAGGGCTTGGTGTAGGGCTGGTGGAACTGTTTTCCTGATTTGCTGCCTGGCTTCCCTGTGGTGGAACCTCAATAATGCGGGGCTTGTCAATGATGCGAGCGCGGCGGTCACCTTTCTCAACAATTCCAATTATCCATGCTCCGCCCACTGCACTCTGACCTCCAGCTCCAGAGTTCTGGCTCTTCATCTCTGAGCAAAACTTGGCTGCCTGTTCTCTGGGCAGACACACCAGTAGCCCACCTGAATGAGGAGAAGGAGACAAATTTTAGCTCAACATTGTGTAAAATAATAATCTGCACTTTCCAACAACCACTCGTTTTGTCAAACGATGGCTAATGCTACTCTACATTTATTAAAGAAAACAAA
>JAPXVT010000002.1:1225579-1242658 GCA_029823135.1 Acanthurus reversus | reverse complement strand
GATCTTGACTTTTTTTGTTTTTTTGTTTGTTTGTTTTGTTTTGTTACAGTATGGACGGTCAGACAGCTACCGCGTGGCCACCACGCAGGACAAGGATGAGAAGGAGTCACCCAAAAAAAAGGGAGGCAAGGATCTGGATGACCTTAAGAGGGAAGTTCCCATAGTAAGTACACTGCTTCCCATTTCCTGTGACCTCAATGTAATGTGTCATTTAGCTTTGGCTGTTTCTGTTCATGTCCTTAAAGAATCAGACTGGCACCTGAAAAATCTCATTTAAAATCAAAGCACAAGTCCAGAATAAGAAGAAGTCCCAGCTGATGAGTGAGGAGTTCACAGATAACGTATCCTGGCCTCCCTCCAGCATTCAAAGAGCTGCTGTCCAACTGTAATCTAATCCCCTTGTTTGAGAAAGAGATAACAGAGACGTGGTATTCTGTAGCAGCTGGTGTGCAGAAGTGTTACGGTGCACTTTGAGGCGATATGCCAGAGGAATTTAATCCTGTTGAGGAAGGATTTTCTCCTGTACAGAGCAGGATGCCAAACCATAGGATAACCCACTATTATAACACTGCAGAGTCACGTGAAAATGTTTTGTCATTTGAAAGAATACTGAGACAGGCAACACACATATATGAAACATATTTATCTTTTGCTGCCATAAGTGACCAGAAATCCAAAATTGACCTGAAGTCCCTTGGAGAAGACAGATATATTGTATCTCAATAGAACCTTTCTGGCTAAATAAAGACAAAAATAAAATAAATATATTAATGTTTTCATCTCTCCTGCCGGGCTGGTAACAGCACTGCCACCCAAATAGTCTTAACAGACAGCAGGAGAGGAGAATGTACCACCATCTTGTTCAAAAGTGGTGCAGCTGACTTCACTGACACTTATCAGTGGTGCAGAGACCAGCAGAGACGCCAACATGCTGAAGTCACGCTGCCCTGCTTCATGCTGTGCTGCGACATGTTGCCATCCGTTTCTGGCGCCCTTCGCCTCTATCATCTCTGTTCGTTTTGTGGTTTCTGGTCATTTTGAGACACATTTTCAAAGTTGCAGTCTGCCAATCTGTTGCTCCTGCATTGCTCCGTATACAGTTACACAGCAACAAACAAACTGAAAAAGAGAGTTGACTCCAGGTCCTCTCGACTGATGACTCAAATCATCGACATTTAGGAGGCGGCCTACAAATTACTTATACATATTTTCGGAGTATAATGCCATGGTCAGATTGCAAGATATTTTTGTCTGTTTAAACGTTCACTGTGTCAGATTAGACGATTAAAAAGTCATAAATTCTTGCCATGTTGTTGTCGAGAGACCTGACAGACTACACGTGACTCCCCGATCAATCATCATTTGCAGCTCACAGTGTGCATTACGTTGCCAACAAGGAAGCGCTCGCCACCAACTATTACTACTACTGACAAGCCGTCGTGGGAAGTAAACAAAAAAATCAAACATGCTAGTCCTTCTGTTATGAGGGCATGAGGCGTCCTAGATGCAGCATCAGTTCAACTCAAGATGAAATGATCAATTGTCGCTCGCGCTGCTCATTGATCGTTTCCGAGCCCACCCTACACCCTGCGTCTTCCCAGTCAGGCTGTTATTGGGCTGATGTCGTGTCGTCTGACCTCAGCATAAGACTTCCCTACAGAACATCAGCACATTTCTTCCTGTTACTGGACTGTTGTTTAAGTTTTGTCTCTTTTAATTCTTTGCAGACGGAGCACAAGATGTCTGTTGAGGAGGTTTGTCGGAAATACAACACTGATATTGTCCAGGTAAGTTTTTCATTTCAGATTAGAAATCACAGTTCCACCATCAGTTCAAATTAACATGCTTGTTTGTGCACTCATGTGACATGGTGCTGAAGATTCAACAGTTATTCAAATTAAACTAATGTTGTAGTAAGTACACCAATAAATCTATGCTGATTTTGATGTACACCCAGTTACAACATTGTCTCTTTCCCCCTCGTTTCTATTTTATACCTCTGTCTGTACCATGTCCTTTCTTCATTTCTCTTCACATGCTGCTCATGATGTGGTGGTTGATTGGTTCTGCAGCGGGGAGGGATATTAAACCTTTTGAGATTCCCTATGACTCCGCCCCTCACACCTCCACCCTGAGGGTCATGGGTCAGGTCAAGGTCTGGCTGTGGTCGTGGTTTGAAACATGCAACACTCAGATAACACTCATATCACACGGAGGAACGCCGTCAAAAGACAAAATGTAACACAGACGATGCCAGTTTAATCTGTTAGGCAGCTTAGTATCAGTTTACTGTGATGAAGTCTAACCCGACTCTGCACTGACCTGCTGACGGGGCGGGAATGTAACTGAGTACTTTTACTCACATACTGTACTCAAGCACACAGTGTGACTTTTAAACAGGCTGTAAGTGAACTTCTGTTACATGTTAAAGGAATACGCCCACTTTTTTTTCTCTTTTTGTTATTTGCTTCCCTCCCGAGTTTCAGACAAGAAGATAGATACCATTCTTTCGACTGTGTGTGTAGTAACAAGGAAGAGACAGTTAAAGCTAAAATACTGGTGGTCAATGGAAAGTGCTAGCCTGCCTCTGCCCAAAGACATCAGATAAACTTTTGAATAAATGGTCCTGTGTGCTTGTTGTGACTTGTTTATTTACCACATTGTGTTATTTTTAGATTCATATTAGCACTTTATGTAGTGCTTTATGTATTTCTTCTTCTTCTGTTATTAACTAGTGCACATGTGCTTTGCAGTTCACTTCCAGTATGTATTTGATTTTAAAATTTCATAAAGTTCTAATCTGAGTCTGAAAATAACATAACATGGTAAATAAACAAGTCACAACAAGCACACAGGACCATTTAGAGTTGTTGGAAAGTTTATCTGATGACTGTAGTCGGAGGCAGGCTAGCGCTTCCCATTGACTACCAGTGTTTGAGCTAAGCTAATTAGCTGTGGGCGAGCTCTGCCCGTCTCTCCTCGGTACTGCACGCACAGTCGAAAGAGTGGTACCTGTCTTCCTGTCTGGAACTCGAGAGGAAGGCACATCACAAAAAGCAAAAAAAAAAGTGGACATATCCATTCAAATGTTTTTTATTGAGTCCTCAGAAATAATCTTGCAAATTGTAAAGTCAATCAGATCAGCAGTTTTTAAGGACAAATGACTGCGTGGTGGCTGCCGTATTGAAGAGGTCAAGAACGGCTTATTGTTTCCTTTTGATGATATCTTTGACGTTCTTCATCCAAACACAAACTCGACATTGCAGTTCCTTGGGTCCTCAGCATTATGCTTGCAGAGTTTGAAGGTGATAAAATGAATGGTTGTCATGGGAAGCAAGTGACGGACATACACATACATACAGAGTTTTTCCTTTTTGTACGACACAGTTTGATGTGAACCAGAAAAAGTAGTGATATGATCTTCAGAGAAAATGACCACGAGAAACAATATTTTTATTTTTACAATTAATCCCATGCGAATTACAGAACTACTTGCACCTTTATTGCTTTGGTTGTGTGACTGTGCAACTGTTTGTGCACACCGCCGATGTTAGCTTTATAGGGTGATAAATTTTCAAAGTTGTGTTTACAGCTTGTTTGCCCTTAGTGGCCACATAAAAACAATCAGTGCAGATTTAATTAACTCAAGGTTCAAAGTCATCAACATACTAGGATGTTTGAAATCTGTTAAATCACAGGAAGTGGTTTCAAAACCCATTTTACATCCCGACTGCAAACCGCTGTGACTCATTTATATATAAATGGACACAAGTGGTTTGTCTGAAAGGAATTTTTGCCTCAATTTAGCTGCAGACTCCTGGCAGACTGCAAAAAATGACAATCAGACAAAGAACGTGTAACTTTTTCTAAAACCCCCTTACCATTTACAGTTTCTCTTTCTCTGTTGTTTCATTGCAGGCATATGGCCACACACTCTCCACAGAAGACCCATCAGTGCTCGTTCTGTGAGAAAATGTTTCACCGAAAAGACCACCTGAAGAACCACCTGCAGACCCATGACCCCAACAAGGAGGCCTTCAAGTGTGAGGAGTGTGGAAAGCATTACAACACAAAGCTAGGATATAAGCGCCATGTGGCCATGCACTCTGCCACGGCAGGAGATCTCACCTGTAAAGTGTGCATGCAGTCGTATGAGAGCACGCCAGTGCTCTTGGAGCACCTCAAGAGCCACTCTGGGAAGTCGTCAGGTGGCACCAAGGAGAAAAAACATCCTTGCGACCACTGTGACCGTCGTTTCTATACACGCAAGGATGTGAGAAGGCACATGGTTGTCCACACGGGCCGAAAGGACTTCCTGTGCCAGTACTGTGCCCAACGCTTCGGCAGGAAGGACCATCTGACACGCCATGTGAAGAAGAGCCACTCGCAAGAGCTGCTGAAGATCAAGACGGAGCCTCCTGATATGTTAGGCCTTCTAGCCTCCGGGTCACCACCTTGTTCTGTGAAGGAGGAGCTCAGCCCCATGGTGTGCGGCATGGGTTCCAACAAAGACCCCATGATGGGCAAACCTTTCCCCAGTGGGGCCCCTTTTCCGATGGGCATGTACAACCCCCACCATCTCCAGGCCATGTCTAATTCTGGGGTGGGTCACCCACACCCGTCCCTGATGCCCAGTTCCTTGTCTGCAGCTATGAGCATGGGCTGTCACATGGAATCCCCTATGTCTCTTCACCCACACTCCCATCACCACCACCATCATCACCACCATCACCACCACCACCATTCCCCTCCGCTGCCCCCACATCACCAACCTCCGGCTCCCCAGCAGCAGCACCAGCCCCAGCCAGCCCCAAAATACCAGCTGGGATCTACCTCATACCTGCTGGACAAGCCCTTGAAAGTGGAGATGGAGAGTTTCCTTATGGATCTGCAGAGTGGCTCGCCAGGCCCCATTCCCTCTGCAGAGCCCCACACTGCTGCCTCGCCCCCCAAGGACGGACTGGAGCCCACCTCGGGCCTGGCGGATGAGCTTTGCGGGGATCCCCTCCTGTCCAAGAGCCCTGCGGTGATCGCTGAGTCTCTGTGTGCTGCTAATATGGACTTCTCCCATCTGCTGGGGTTTCTGCCCCTCAACCTGCCTCCCTACAGTGCCCCCATGAGCACAGGAGGGCTGGTGATGGGCTACACCTCATCTGCGACCTCCTCCTCTTCTTCCATCTCCTCTTCCTCATCTCTGCATGCTGCCGAGCCCCATGCTGCAGCAGTCGCTGCAGCTGCAGCTACCGTAGCCACAGCACCTCTTACCTCTTTGCAACCGCAACCTCAGGAGCAGCAGAGCTCCAGTGGGGGTCTGGGCCTCGGACCCCTTCACCCCCTCCCATCAGTGTTCAGCTCCAGCCTTAGTACCACCACACTGCCTCGCTTCCACCAGGCCTTCCAGTGAGAGAGCCAGCCCTCCACCTCGCCCTGCCCAGTCAAGGTGGCCTCCACTCCAGCCTTAGCTCCGTTTAGCTCTGCATGGATTTTTACGGCTGTGGTTTTTTGCAGGGTGTGATTAAAAAAGTTGGAGAATTAGAATAAATAAATACATGAATGAACTCACAGAAGCCTTAAGTAAAAGCACACAAAGCTTTTGATTGAGCCTTAAAAGAAGGTGAAACCCCTTTGAGCAAAAAGGAAATGGTGAAAAGAGAAGCTGAAGCAGCTTTTATTTGGACGTTTTTTTTCTCCTAAACTATAGTTATAACAATGTATTAACCCATCTTTTTTTCCAGTTACTTCCCATTTTATCCCCCTTCCATCCCCTATTTAGTAGCATAGAGGGCAGGATCAGTAGGATAAAAGGCTTGGTACTACATACTTTCTTAAGTAATAATATGAAAAAAAAATCGAAGATAATTTTTAGTGAAGAGTATCTGTCTTGTTGTGACCCAGAAAAAATATAGTTTGAAGTGGATATTTTTTTACATTATTATTTTTTAATGTAAAACATTGGTAGAATGTGTCTCATCCTGAGTTTTGAACCTCCTAATAACCGAAACTGTCAGTCAGATCAGTGTGAAAGGAGAGAGATCAGTGAAGGAATAAAGAAAGGTAGACATCGAGTCAGCAGGCTAGAGCCAAAAGCGACCCCTATCTCTTAAAAAAGTGCTCTTCAGACAAGGAAAATAATAAGATGGATGTCCCTATTATTTTCTCTGAACTGTAATAATCTGCTCCAAATGTCAGGTCAGTTTGAATGAAAATGCTCACTATATGAAACACACACTCTTATTATTAGACTGATAAGAAACCTGTTAGCCCCCAAACAGAAAGACCAGCAACACACAGTGAAGTTGTGTGAGTAAGTTGGAATTAATGATGTAATATCACACTTGCTTTTTTTAACTGTTCCTCAAGAGAAGCACTTTTTTTTTAGCAGAAGGCACTTCACCATTGGGAATCACCATGGACAAAGACTTCCTCTTTACTCTCCTTCCTTCACGTATCTTCCCCCTAACCGTTATCCTTACGTCCCCATGATAATGATAATAGCAGCTCTTTCTTGGCTGCCCAACATACTTAAAATATATATTTTTAAAATGAAATAACCAACACACCTGTAGGCAGTCTTTTAAAAAGATGCATCATCATGGTAATGATGAACCCTGACATATGTGAATGGCAGAAAACAAAAGAATTACAGTGACAAGTGAGGAAAAATGTGTTAAAGAATGTTATTGCAGTGTACGAAATATCTCATAAATATTATTTCTTTTATCTCAGTAAGGTGTATTTTAGGTAGACGTATTAAATTTAAGTGATGATGTTTTTGATGTCTGGCAGGTTTACATTTGTGTGTATCTTGCATTTTTGATCAAACAAATGGATGAAGTATTAGCTTTTTCCCTTAAGCTTTCTCTGTCATATCCAATCTTTACCTTTACATGTACTTGAGTTAGTATAGCAGAATCAGAACTGTGGATGGGAAATATCTATAGAACGCTGCTAGTGGCTTAATAATCAATTAGGATTTGAACTAGATAGATTGTGTCATGGGGATGCTGAAATGGATGGCCTATGAAGTGATGACTATAGGTCTGCATCCAGTGGAATATGTTCCCCCTGCGCTGTGCTGAAAATCCAGCTGATTTCACTGCAAGCTCAGTGGTTTTGGATGTCTTGGAGTTTAGATCTAACCTTTCACCACCAGCCTATAAAAACTTGAGCCCAAAGTTAACCTAAGCCTCAAAGTGAAATCGGTGCTCGTCATTGAGTGTGCCGTCTGTGGCACGACCAACACAACTGGCATATCCAGAACGATCCATTACTCAGTGAGTAAATGTTGTTCCACCTGCCACAGGCGATCCCCAACCACCATTAAATGTTGAGTGAATATGAACAAAAGAGACAAAACGAAACAAAAAAAAAGGAAAAACATCGCACCTAAAAAATAAAATAAAATACATATTGCTGCTTTTAGCTACGGTTGCTGATGGATGACAACTGTAGACCACTAGAACATTTCAATTCTTTGCAAGATGTACAGCAAGCTGAAAACATGCAAATACCGAACCAGCATAGTGTTCATCATCCCCGGGCCCCACCCCCTCTGTACTCCTCCTCCTCTCTCAGCTGCTTCGTAGAGTCAAAGGAAAAGGGTCTGAAAATGCAGCAAAACCCAGAGGAACGCAGTCACCGCATTCCCGCGCTTTGACATTCAAAGCACAAGGGGACACATGACTGACTGCTAAACTTGGGGTATTGCTTATAGTCATATATTTGTTTTGTTTGTTGTCATATGATATATTATTTTCTGTTTGTATAAAACAGGACCTCGAAAAACAACACAACACATCACCTCATTTTTATTTGTTTTATTTTTCTTACCAAAACCTGGGGAGAAGAAACTACATTTTTGCACAATTGCTTGTTAACAACTGCTACAAGTGTTATCCAGTTTTAAATACTGTAGGATTTGAAACCCGACGACGAGCAGCTGATTGCCCCTGTGTGGTGGGCACGTTCCCCTCGGAAGGAAGGAAGGAACAGCTGAAAATTCATTAGCAAGCACTGATGCAGGAAAAGCTTCTCCACAGTCCGACTGTTCGATCACAACTTCATTGCCAAAATCTCAGATTTTATGTTCCAAGTTCTGAACTAATTCGAAAGTTATTTTACACTTATTAATATTATTAGTCTTCCCCCTGGAGAGTCATTATTTTGATGATGACTCTTATAAAATGATCAATCTTTGTTTTGATCTTAAATAAATTAGCTGTCAGCACCTTTCTAGGAATTTGCATGATATATTAAAAAAAAAAGGCAAGATTCAAATTTGATTTTTACTATGAGTTTAAAAAGGTAGTTTTTAAAAAAACACTCTTGGCTTAAGCCACATTTGTAGCAATCAAATTGAGCATTTATATTTTTGTAACAAATATTCACTTAGTCCTAAAAAAAAAAAAGGTAAGGAAAAGCTTTTGGCATGTATTAAGTTTGTCCTCCCTGGGTTTCTGTGAGCTAATCTGAATTCTAGCACTTTCAACCTTTAAAAAAAGAGTATTTTTTTTCTTTTAAAATTTCAGCTTATATGTTCATGTGTTTGTAATTTGTATTGATCCTGTATATGTATGTGCCATTAGTTTGATGTGTAGACTTTATCGACTGTGTATTTCTATTCTCCAAAAGATTAACAGTATTTTTGATAGATTTTTCACTAATATCCTTCTATGTAAGAGCCCCTGCCTCCTCTTCTCTGAACCTGTTTTGTTTTGGTAAGCTTTGCTTTCTCTCTAAAATTTATTGTATCAAACTTTATAGCCAAGTGCTTGAAGAGAACGGCAACAACATATCTTTATTCTGAGGTGGAGAGAAACAAGACTGTTGCGTTAAAGCCACAACTTGACCACAAGCAGCCATTAAAAGGCTGTTTAACACACCGATCTCAAACCAAGTAACAGAAAAAAATGAAGTCAGTCTTGACCCCAGATATTGCACTTAGAGCTCAGAGCCTGCGTCATTGAATTGACTGTCCCTGTTAAAAAGAGCAGGTTCATGTTGATTATAACTTCAGTATGAATACTGCTGTTGTGGTGCAAGAATTGTTGTTCAGTGAGAATTAAGTAATTGATTCAAATGTCTAAGACAGTTGTGAAATAGTTGTTGACCATGTAAGTGTGGTCAGGTTGTATATATGCAGCTGTGAAACACTGACAACAGCAGTTTTTCAGATGGCTTTTCCAGAGTGATTCATCCAGGAATGAGGCTGTCATTCCTTATAAAGGGATCATTCTGGAAAAATGGGCCCATGCCTTGATCTGAATGAAAGCCTGTCTCCACTTAGAAAAGTAAAACAAAAAAAAAACATCAGAACTTAAGAAAAATAAAAAATACTCATGGTTTATCATGAAATATGACTTACAAAGTCCAAATTATTTGATACTAAGTAGCAAGTAAAGACAAATAAATAAATAAATAAAAATGTTTTTAAAAAAAAAGAAAAAAAATGGCCCAACTAATAATACTGAATCAAAACTTTGTGTCCTAAGAAATTTAATGTAGACTTAAAATGTTAATTTATTATCACAATTTAGACCTAATAGGTGAAAACCTGAACCATCCTGTCATTCTAATCATACAAACTTACCACTTGAATAAGTGAGTGAAAATTTAATTTGCTATCTCTTAAGTTTGACTTTCAAAATCAAAATTGACTCAGTAAGTAAAAATTTTTTATGCAGCATCATAATTCTGACCCAGGATTGTGGTATACTTAGTATGACATTTTTATCTGCTACAGAATCTCAAAAATCTGAACATAAAATTTTTATTTTTATGATAGAAATGGACCTCTGTCGTCTTAGTCGACACAAACAGCTGATAATGTACTAAATCAGACAAATAACATCTTTTAAACCTGAACAAAAGATACATGATGGATGCTCTCCTGACCTTTGACAGCGATGTTGTCTGTTCCTGAGCTTGGCTGTAACTCCATTACCTCAACCTACACCTACAGGGATGCACTCATCCAACCTTTTCCTCGTTATTACTGGGTGCAGAATACAAACATTTTAAGGGAATTTGTTCATCACTTTAAGCCTGAGAAAAAAAGGATTTGATTTTCATATTGTTTTCTCATTCTCTCCCTCTATGTGTTTTTGCTTTTTCGTGGAAAACTGGGTGTTGTCTGATGCAGCCAATATCCACACGTAGTTTTATATATTTCTAGCTTAATGTAAGTCTTGCATTCCAACTTCTTCGTGTATCTCGTTTAGTGACGTAGCCCATTTAATTTTTATCACTTGCAATAACAGCCACCTCTGGAATAAAAAAGGTGAAAAAAGGTGAAAGAATATGGAATATTTGCATTCACTTCACTTACTCTTTTATATATCATGGAGTTTATCAACTACAGGGAGAATTATGTAAACGATGTGCTTCTGAGAAAGAAAGAAAATGAAAAGTCTTGCTTTTTTGTTACATATCTCACATGCAATCAGTTGCTGCAATGTAAAAGTGACAGATTTGTATATTGGTTGATCCAAAGAGATGATGAACACAACAACAGAACTATTGACTTATTGTACAGTACAGTGTATCTTTGATTTGTCATGTGTTATGTTGAAATTATTAAAAGACAAACCAGTGGTTTCGTACCGTATTTGCTTCTTTGTTTTTTCGATCTTGAAGAGCTACTTCTCTTTCTTTTCTTGAATATATAAAAATTCACTACAAAAGAATTTTATAACAAAATCTTATTCATTAACAGTTATATCTACTGTAAAGGACACTGTTCATGTCCTCCGTGTGTTATTCTGGGAATTTGGGGGCTTTAAAAATGGGAAGAAAATTTTCTGTAGTTAAAAAAATTGGTTTTTTTTAACTATTCTAATGGCCCATTTAAAATTGATTTTTGTTGGTATGTACGGGGGTTTGAAGTAAGGATGTCAAAGATAACTGGTATTGATGATAACCTTGATATTTAAAAATTAAGCATTGAAATTGGGCTAATAATACCCATATGATTAAAAATCCTAAAAATCTAAAATCATTTCTGCTTTTTTCCATTCTCACTTTTTTCCAGCACCTTTCAGCTTGTTACCACCTGCTTTAAAAAACAGCAAAATCCATTAAGTGTGATTTCGATGCTTTTGGACAGTTATGTTTACAGACTCTACACATCCTGCACTCATATTCACACTCATTTGTTACAATAGAGACAAAACACAAAAAGTTAAAAAATGAATTTGACTGATAACATTTTTTTCTCTAAAATACAGATATTGCGATTACATCTTTATTGCCAATTCTTTGGGCCACGATGATTTATAGAGAAATTCTGATGCCTTGACAGCCGTAGTTTGAAGCGACATTTAGACTTTAAACCTTCACTGAGCTTGCATACCGTTGTTGGGATATAAAACAGCAGCTCTTCATTTTACAATGTCTAATTTCCAAACCACTTAGTGGAGTAATTCCTGCTAAGAAAACCTTTTTTTGGTGGTCGTAGAAAAATTCTTAATTAATTGCTTATTTAGTTTTGTGCAGTGTTGGGGTAGTTACTCAAAAAGAGTAATGTATTACACATTGTTAAAAAGTAAAAAGTTACACTACTAGTTACAATTCTTTGGCACGGCTCTGTAACATGACTTGAGATGAATTGTGACTTAACTGCCAATTAAAAATACAAATTTAAACCTTACACCAGCAGCTCAGTTCAGTTTATTTTGGAAATGAAGAATAAGGAACGTAATGGTAATAACAATAGTAATCTCAGAATAGCACATTTTTTTGGTCACTATATAGTTGTTAAGTCCAGTGTCCTGTCCAACTCTGCTCCAGCAGAGTCCATAATTCTAAAACAGGGAAAAGCAATAGCTTATCGAGCCCTGCCCCTGGCTCTAAATATACCCTCAGTTACATGGATTACATACATATATACATATATACATATGTACACACTACAGTATTAGTATTTATATATTATATATGGGATGTTATGATATAATGAGAGATTATGTATTGGATTTTATGGTATAATGACATATGATACAAATAATTATATAATTATACAATTTAGTGTCCATTGTGATATTGTATCTGTAGCAGAGCACACGATATTGTATGCAACACTATGGATCACCCTCCTTCTCCAGTCTATCTATTCTATTTTCTTATATTACATATCTGTTTTTTATTCTGTTTTGAAATCGGTTAATGTTCTTGCTATGTTGTAGTTCATCGTCCAGCCCATTCCGTAACGTCACCCCGTACAATGAAGCACACATGATCCTAAGCGTGGTGTGCACCAGAGGTCTAACTTTAACTTATTCTAAAAAGCACAAAGGACAAACATAAGATCTCTCTTTATGCTTTTCAATGCAACAGAGCCGACAGCAAAGTTGTGAAAATAGGGCAGTTGAAAAACTTTAAGTAATGCAAGTCACTAGAAAACTGTTTGATTAGTAGCTGTAATGTGATCACTGAATTAGCAACAGTAAAGCTGTACACCACTGCCTTACACACAAATATAATCTGTTTACAGGGATGTGTTTTGGCCAATAAAAAGTCAGTAAATCATCCATTCGTCTGTATCTGGGATCAAGTTGTGGTAGTAGCAGGCTATGAAGGGTATTCCACGCGTCCCTTCTCCAAGCAGTTTCCGGCTCCTTCTGGGGAATCCCAACATGTTCCTGGCCAGAGGAGATATGAAATCCTTCCAGTGAGTTCTGGGCCTGGGTCTCCTCCCACTAACGCGTGCCCTGGAAACCTCCAAAGGAAGACGCCCAGGCGGCCTCCTGAACAGATGTCCAGACCACCTCAGCTGGTTCCTCTTGACACAAAGGAGCAAAGCTCCCTCTGGGGTCCGAGCTCCTCAGCCTATCTGTTAGCCCAGGTACCCTGCACAGAAAACTTCTGTTGGCTGCTTGCATGGATGTCATTCTTTCAGTCTCCACCCACAGCTCATGACCATTGCTCAGCGTTTGATCACTGATTGAGAGGTCGAGAGCCTTGCGTTCCCGTTTAGTTCCCTCTTTACCATAAAAGCTGTAAAATGCCCTCATTACTGCTGACACTGCACCAACAAATTGTTCAAATGCCATCCAGAATATATCAGAACTATCTGTTGCTTGTGACCTGCTTTGTTTGTCTAGCCCTTATACTGAATTAGGGTCTGGATTATTTTTTTAGGGCTGCACATGTAAACCTGCATGCATAACTGAGTGTAATTATAGTGCCATGCAGCTAACCTATACTTACACAAGCTGAGCAGACTCTTACACATACACTTACCCAGTGCCAACTGTGTCATAACACAAGAATAGAAACTCTTTTGGTTTTGCAGAATTTCCATGGAGGAATTTAGAGAGCTTGTAAAAGGATTTGTGAGGGCCGAAACACCCAGAGAAAGACTTCGTAATTTGATCATAGCCTTCCAGACACTGAACATTTGGAAATTGCAGAGGGACAAACCAGAGTTTAACACCTTTACACATGCACATCAGACACCTCATTCAAAGGGTCACTCTAGCAAATTACTTTAGATTTAAAAATTTATTGAGCAGATCCCAAAATATCCTGAAGCACCAAACCAATAATGCTAACGTGATAGAAGAGCCGCTAAGTTAATGCACAGTAGCCACAGCCAGCAGGTGTGATTGGCGACTGAGAGCAGGTTGCTGTGAATGGACTGGTTGGTTTGAACACTGATGAAGTCCCGTTTTGTCTGGCATAAAATGGAATGGTAGCACTGGTACAAAGAAAGTTACAGGAGAATAAAGTGGATCCAACAGGTGTTTCACACTGCATCACATACGAACAGCACTGTGCAGCAAATGCTTGAAATATTAACATGTCATGTCTGTTGTCTTGAAATTTATCAATATATATCAATATCAACAGGCTATTCAGTGTTATCAGTTCTGGGCTTTTTTTTAGAATAACGTGTCATCATTTGATGATGTACTTTAAAGCGGACATATTATACTTTTCTGTCTCTATCAGCCTATAAATGATGTTACAAAGTGGGATTGTCGTCTTAAATGATGCCGAGGTATAAAATGATGAGGTACGGGTATGCAGCAGTAATCCCTGTGGGCTATTTCTAAAGGCTCTGAATGCTCCGTTCTCATCAGTTTTTTTTAAAAATCTCAGACCACTAGTGTGTCACAGTGTGCTGGGCTCCTCTATAGGTTCATCTGGAAGGTGTGTGTTTGAACTGGCCAATCAGAGCAGAGTAAGCCTTTAGAGCAGGAGCTCTAATTTCGGCTTCTGTCTGAGACAGAAGCCGAAATCCTGGAAAAAAACAAGGCTGCTGCAGTCGACTGTATGAGAAAACAGATTAGTTTTTTGAGCATCAAAGCATGTAAACGTGCTCTAGTAGTAACCAAGAAAAAAGTCTAAACCCAAAAAATGAGCATAACGTGGCCTCTTTAAGGCATATCCTCAGCAGTTATACATATCATCACGTTATTGTTGTCTGAGAAAGAGCTGCAGTGGATGCAGAGAAACACTTAACATTCAATGAACCACAATGAAAAAATGCAAAAAAAGCAGCCTACAGTAACTTAAGTTACAATAAATTAGAATAAATTCTCCCTCACAAAATGCAAGACGTGGTCCAAGAGATATATAGTATGATATCATGAATTTATGACTAATTTCACTTCCTCTAATGCACACATGATGGGATTAACCTGTTGGGGGCAATTAGTGTATAATGTTAATTCTTGTGCTGTTATTCTTTTGCTTTAGTGGAGGAAAATCCCTAACAAACCCCAGGAAATTTCCAGTAACTTTCAAAAATTAACTCAAATACAATAACTTTAGTTTAGCTTTGCTCGTTTGTTAATCCAACCAAGTGCATCTCACTTGGAATTGAGAAAATGAAATGATTTAAAACATTTTGGACTTGAAGGACAGAGTCCTGACTTCTTGCCTGGATGAAACCCCGTGTAGTCAAATTTGTCACCAACATTTGATATCTTCTAAAACCTTAAAGTGACGCCAAAGAACCGTCTCCTGTCTACGTAGTCTATGACAATCTGCAGGTGCAACATGAGTAAATAGTGCATGCACCCTATGTTACTTCTAATCACTGATGCTTTCAATAAAAGCACACATTTTTGTACTCTTTTTAGATGCTTTGTAATTTTAAAAAAATCTATCGAGGATTTCTTCGTTTGAAACAGTCGTGAAATAACTCTCATTATTTTCCAGGTATAAATATGAGACCAGTGTGTCTCACAATGTAGCCGTCAACAGCACTGAGAGTGCTGTGCCCTGCCTCTCCAACAACAGCTTGACTGATTCAGATGAGATGCCTGACTTAAAGTCGAGGACAGGTACATGGTAAACACACTTTCTGCATTAGGTGTAAGATCTCTCAGGTTTGAGGTCTTGTCTACTTTGGATAGGAAAACAAATCAATGCAGCCATAGAAGCAGAACATGAGCGATGCTGAGGGGAGACTTTTCATTGTTATATCCTGTTTCAGTTCATATTCCAAGTCCAGTTTTTTCCTCCCTCAGCTTGTGAAAAGGCAGCTGGCTCGTCAATGTGGGTCTATGTACTCCTTGGTAACATGCTGCGTGGAATCGGAGAGACTCCCATCATGCCTTTGGGGGTATCCTACATAGATGACTTCTCCAGAGAAGAGAACACACCTTTTTATTTGGGTTAGTTGCATTTTAATTTCTCCTGTCTTTTGATATTTTGCACACTTCACATCTATCTGTTGCTGATTCAACTTTATGTCCTAACTCCTGCTGTTGGTGTTTTTGCTGATTTTCTGAGTGCCTGTCCTGTACAACAGTAGAGAGTACGTAACTCTTCATTCTCTTCCCCATTTGCCAGCCTGCATCCACACAGTGGGAATCTTAGGACCTATGTTTGGGTTCATGGTTGGGTCCTATCTTGCCAAGGTCTACGTTGATATTGGATTTGTGGATTTAGGTATGAAGCTTTTTGTATGTTAATGTGGATTTGGGGTCATTTTTATAAATTTCTCATCTTGTTTCTTTAGTACACTTAGCCATTAAGCCAGTATTTTTGTTGACTGATAAGATAAATATTGGGCAATTGGTGCTGTGCAGACCTACTACATATAATCAGTGCCTTTAAGCCAAACAGTGAACCCTTCCTCTCCTTTAACCTACATGGAAAGGTCGTTGCAGCGCAAAACAGTTTGCTTTGGATTTAGGATTTCCCAACTTTTCATTCTTCAGTCCCAGCAGGACTAGATTGCTGTTTACTGCCTGGATTAGAGCTGTTGACAATCCCTAAACAAGAGGAATGAATGCCTACTAATCTTTAAGCTGTTACAATAAAAAGGGTTAGGGGTTAGCAATGGAAGTCCCATACACACAATCCCCTTCATAATCAGTTGTCCTTGCTCGTTTTCCTCTCCCAGATACCATCACTATCAACTACAAGGACTCCCGCTGGGTGGGGGCCTGGTGGTTGGGTTTCATAGCTACTGGCACCCTGATCATGATGTCCAGTATCCCATTCTGGTTTCTGCCCAAGTCTTTGCCCAAGCAAGGGCAAGAAGAGAGCAAGAGTAAACACACAGAGCTCGCCACTGTGGCAGAGCAGGAAAATTTCCTGCCTGAAGAGGGCCAGGATCAAGTGGAGAAGGATAAGCCAGTTACATTCCAGGAGCTGGCTAAAGGTACCATCCAAGCTTTTGCATCAAGCTCTTTGATTTCTTTTCTCGCCAAAAGGCGTTGTTGACATAACAAGCTCTCCATTCAAGGACAGGTCATCACATAAAACTTTCACAATTACACCCAATTTACAACAGTATCTAGACTGTCATAAAGCTCAAGGAACTTCTCTTCAAGTCTCTTTAAACAGGCTTTTTCTATGAGCAGCAGAACAATGCATGCCTTAAACTACTTGCAAGATTTAAAACACCACTAAATGTGCCACTGTGCAAATAGTTTTCTTTCAGGGTTGATGTGTTTAATCATTGACCGGGTATAGTCCAGACCAGTAACCCTGAATCCTGGACCCACAGTGACAAGCAGTCATGCCGTCTGGGCAAGAGTTGAATAACACATCAGAGCAGAGAAACACGTGGCAGCTATTACTTCAGCTTATGACCAGTCATGCCACAGCACATTGCATCGT
>JAPXVT010000002.1:777812-787915 GCA_029823135.1 Acanthurus reversus | reverse complement strand
TTGAAAATGAAAATGAAAGTGTCTACAATATTTGTGGTGCGATGCATATGATATTAAAGAGAATTAACTCAATGTATAGGAAACTTTCTATAGATAGTATGGCTTTTTTGATATATCCACATTCAGGCATGTTATGTTTGGATATGCATAGATAAGAATTTTCAAGAAGTTACTTTATTTTGGTTCTCTCTGATGTAAGAAACTTTGTCCAGGGTTTGTCTCTGACACCTCTTTTACACCTGGTATTAAAATGTGATCTGTATCCAGATAATAAAAGATCTGATCTCGCCTTAGCATTTACACCTAGTATTTTTAATGTGTTCTCGTTATCCGCATTAAGATCAGATCTCTCTCCTCTGCAACAAAACCTGCGCATGAGATGTTTCCTACATGACATTAACACTGACTATATGCTGAGCACAGTCAAGTTACTGCTAATGAAAACAGAACATTTGCTACAGCTGCTGCTCTGCTGCTTAACATTAAAAGCATTCAACTAGCAAAATGCATGTAGACTTTCATATTGAAGTTGGCTTACCACAGAAAATACAATGTGCTCAGTTAGCTTAGCTAGCTTAATGCTGTCGATCATAAACAGCATGTTTTTGGAGCAAAACAATTGTCATTTTTTAATTTTTTTGACATTGGATTAACTTCAATATGTCTGGGAGGAGCTTCATACTGTCTGTGAAAGTAATGGAACAGGAACAGAGCGTAGATGACGAGCTGCCTGCAGAAGACAGGTGAGCAAACAAACTCCTCATTCAATTAAGTCACTCAGTTCTTTATTAGAATCCAAAATATTCTGGAGTAACGTTAGGTGCTTTCTGCGTTTCACTTTGACAACTTATCCACCGTCCTGCTGGTCAACCCTCCTCACTCTCACCATACTGAAGTGAAATGTCTCTGTGTCCTCAGCAGCTCTGTGCAGCGACTCAGCTGGTTGCAGGATGTACCGGTAATTGTGGCGTCTGTCCGTCCGACACTATTAACTTTTTTCAAAAGGCAAAATGATGTCGGGACCGGTAACACTGACCACTGTGGGCTGCAGCCTGATGCAAGCAAGTTGTGTGGATTTTATTTACACCTACATAAGATCTGAACACAATGCGAGCCAGACTACCTTCAGAAGTGGTCTGGCAGATCTGATCACAATCCGATCTGGATGCATTTACACCCTGCATTAACATGCGTTTTTCCCTATCTGGATACCTTAATGGGATACAGATCGCATTTTAATGCCAGGTTGACTTGTGATATTTCAGCTTCAGCTGGCAAAGTTTGCAATGTATCCCACTGTCGATCAGTTTTTTTAAGGTAGCTACACACAGAAAGTTTGGACAGCTGCAGTCGTCTCCGCATGTCTCTCCTAACCTGCATCCAGCCGATCTCACAGGGCCAGATGTACCAAATGCTCATAAGACCTGAAAACACACATTATATCTGCGCCTGGTAATACCGCAGTACTAAGCAGTAATTATTATTAACAAGTGCCGGGAAAAAAAACAGGGAAAAAATATTTGAACACAGTTGCTTTAGATATTTGATTTTTGTCATCCTTCACATCTCACTGAAAATACTTTTTGTGGCTCTGCCTTGATGTCTCTCACAATATTACTAGTGCAGAGCTTCTCGGGCCTCTGTGCTCCAGACACAGAATTGACCCTCATTATAACCATCAGTGTCTGTGTATTGCACAGACACTGATGCTGATGTGCATAGAACCACTTGCCTATATTGTAGATAAGGCCGGGCCTGTTTCCATGCTGGATAACCTTTACTGCCCTGACTCCACTTCCTCCATCTAGGGAGAAGCCCTGACACCAGCCTGGAACTCCGTCTGGGTGGATCCCTTTCCCGATCCGCATAGTACACCTGGGGTAAACAAAGAAAAGACAAAATGTAAAGTGAGGATGGATGAATAGATACATATGAACACACAAAATAAAAAATGCCTCTTACTCCTCAACAGTTCATGCAACATTTCAGTTCAATCCACTGAATTAAGGACGATGTTGTTCTCCTGAACCACATCTCAACTGCTTCATTCAAAATGCGTGGCAGTACGTAGTGTTGCTCACTTCCTAACGAGGGGAGCAGAGTGGTCTGCTCTCTGACACACACTTACATCGCAGGCTGCTCCTTGTCAGTGTAGCAGAACAGCAACGGAGTGAGACTTCGGGCCAACTCGTGTTCCTCAAACTGGCCTGCAGCATCGGCTTTGCCATTGTCCTGACGGAAAATCAATGGCAAACCTGAGGAAGGGACAGTGTTTTAGGAATGATGAGAGAGAAGTTTGGCTTTAAAGCAAAGAGCAGAGAAGCTCACAAGTCTTTGACTTCGAGTCTCAAGTCAAGTCTCATGTCTCTTGTGGTGAAAATGAGTCGGACTGCTTAGAACACAGTGTAGCTATATCTATGGAATTCAGAGCATGTACTGCATGTACAGCAGAAAAGGAGTCACCATCCACGATCTCCTTTGTGGAAAAACTACTTCGAGAAAATCTCAATGTACCAGACGAAACAACTCTTCAAATTGAGCTAGCCCACCGCGCTCTCAGACCCCAACCACCGAAGGATGCACAACCAAGATCCATCCTGGCAAAGTTTCTCAGCTTCAAAACAAAGGAAACAATACTCCACCAGGCATGGCAAAAGAAAGGATTTACTTGGCAGGGGAAGCGAATAAACTTAGACAATGACTATGCACCAGACATTCTCCAAAAACGCAGGGATTGCACAGAGATACAGAAGATTTTAAAAGACCGACAAATCCAGTTCCAAACCTTGTACCCTGCAAGGCTTAGAGTCAAACATGACGATGAAACCCGAATCTATGAGACCGTGGAGGAGGCGACTCGGGACCTGTCGAGGAGAGGATCCCCCCTGGAAATCATTGAACCCCCAGAGACACTGATGGACCAACTGCGACAGCTGACCTGGGAGAGAGGCAACCAACGAGCTAGGAGACGCGCACCCCGCACTACACGAGTGACGAGCATCAAGGAGGAACGGCAAGCCCTTAGAAGAGACTCAACACCCACAACTTAAAAGACTGGACTTGTTTTTCTTTCTTCTTTTATCTCTGGCTTTGCTCCTCTTAAGGATGCCCAGCTAATTTGTTTTCAAAAATCTGAAGGCTGAGATGGGTGAGTTAACCGATATAGCTGTTGACCAATAATAGAGGTGTTATTAACCTGCTAGACAAACTGAGTGTTATAAAGATAAGGGACACGGCGGGACTTTTCAGTGTAGCTGTCTTCGGCAAGGGCCCCCTCTGTCCGCCTCAGGGGAGGGGCCTTCCCTTGCAGCCGTTTTTAAGCGGCTCAGGTAGGGTCATAAAAGAGACCTCTATGTTGGAAGTCACACTTAATGATATTGTTAAATATCATATTTTCTGGTTACATTTTCCTTGTTTAGAGTTCAGTTGTTGTTTACGCTCTCTAGTATTTTACTCTAGTTTTTACAGGGAGGGGAAAGCTTTCCAACTTTATGAAAGGGGAATGGTGCTAAGTCATTTAAATGCAATCTAGACCTATAAAAGGAGCTTCTTTTAATGTTAACGGGGCACTCAATCCGATCAAGAGAGGGGAGAAATTAAAGAAGGACAAAATTCAAATAGCTCTTCTGTAAGAATCTCAGCTTAGTGATGCTGAGCATACCAAATTAAACAAAATGAGCTTCACACATGTATACTCATCTTCATACAAATCAGGACACCGGAGGGGAGCGGCCATACTGTTATCAAGTGCTGTAAACTATGAACATATAGCAGAACTCAGGGACAAAGAAGGTGGATTTATTTTGATAACTGGGAGAGTGGAAGGAACCTTAGTGAGTCTTCTTAACATGTATGCTCCCCCAGGCAGTGAATGGTCTTTCTATAAACGAATATTTGAAAAATTGGCAACAAAAAGTCAGGGGATTTTAATTTGCGGAGGAGATTTTAATGTACGTCCAAGTCCAAGACTGGACTCTCCTAGCGGAAACTCAGGTTCCAAAGGCATTGGTAAGAAGATAAACACGGTAACGAAGGAGACGGGCATTAAAGATGTCTGGAGAGAAATGTATCCATCTAGTCGGGACGACACTCATTATTCCTCGCCCCATGCAACATACTCCAGGATTGATTATTTTTTCACCTTCAATAGAGACCTTCACAGAATAGAACAGTGTGATATTGGCCCGATCGCTCTCCCAGACCACAGTCCTATATACATGTCAGTGTATCTCAACAGTAAATCAAGATCTACGCTTTGGAGACTGAATTCAAACATTTTAAATAACCCACAGACCAAAGAAAAGTTGCAGAACGAAATTAAAACATACTTAGAACTGAATGACACTGATGAGGTGACGCCATCTGTGCTCTGGGATGCACTTAAAGCAGTAATTAGGGGGAAAATAATAGCTACCACTGCTCATGATAAGAAAATGAGAAAACAAAGGCTTCAGAGTTTGGAGGACAAATTAAAACAGCTACAGAGAGAGCATGCAGGTACTCTAAATGAAGAGACTAAATCAAACATTATGAAAATAAGGAAGGAAATAGACAAAGTAAATACAAAAGAGATACAAAAAAAGTTGTCATTCACAAAACCACAATATGATGAAGTTGGTGGGAAATCTCTGAAACTCTTATCTTACAGACTAAGAAAACAGCAAGCGGATGATACTATTCACAAAATAAAAAATTCGGACTCAGGAGAGATTGAGACAAGTCTAGAAAGAATACAACAGAGTTCCGAGAAGTATTATAAATCACTACACTCCCAACCACAATTTAATAACGACCTTCAAATTGAGGCATTTTTAGCCTCATTGAACTTACCATCTGTTACTAACGAACAAAATGGAAAACTAAAAGCAAACAAATCCCCGGGCACGGATGGCTTCACCTCTGAGTGGTACAAATCGATGCAAGAACAGCTGGGCCCAACACTACGGAAAGCCTTTAATTGGATACCACAGAAAAGAGAACTTCCATCCTCATGGAGGGATGTGATAATTATCGTCCCATTAGTGTATTAAATGTGGACTACAAACTGTTCACATCCATACTGTCCAAAAGAATAGAAAGTATTCTACCTGAACTCATCCACTCAGACCAGACAGGTTTCATTAGACAAAGACAAACACAAGATAATATCAGGAGAACATGCACATTGTTCACACAACAGGAAACAGAGTCAGCCATTATAAGTTTAGACGCTGAGAAAGCGTTTGACTCAGTCAGGTGGTCATTCTTATACACAGTGTTATCAAAATTTGGCTTTCACGAATCTATCATTGAAACATTTAAAGCACTGTATGACAAACCATCTGCAAGGATAAAAATTAATGGTGATTTATCAAATTCATTCACTCTAGAATGAGGAACAAGACAAGGCTGCTGTGCCTCACCACTCTAACTAACCCTCCTCCCTGTTTACAGAACCACTGAGCCAACGGATTGGACAAAATGCTGAAATGAAAGGAATAGGTATGCTATCGGGGGAACATAAACTGGCCCTATTTGCTGATGACGTATTGGTATACCTAATGCAGCCTACACAGTCACTCCCAAAACTGATGAGTCTACTAGAAAACTACGGGACACTTTCAAGTTACAAGCTTTGCAGACAGAAAACTCAGGTAATTACATTCAACTGCGACCCACCCAGCCATATCAGGGCAAAAAATTAATTCAAATGGGACGCAGAATCAATTGGGTACCTGGGTGTCAGCCTGCCTACAGATATCTCTAAATTATTTGACCTTAACTATGATCCACTGAATGCAAAAATGAAATCGGACATATTAAGATGGAGTGTTATTCCCTTCTTGAGTTTGAGTTCCAGAGAAGAGTCGATTAGAATAAACGTACTGCCAAGAATGTTAGATCTCTTTCAGTCTCTTCCAGTAAAGATACCGGCCAAGCAGTTTGTGGAATTGGACAGGCTGATATCCAGATACTTATGGCAGGGGAAAAAAAACAGAATCAGGTATAAAACTTTACAATTACGAAAAGAATGTGGTGGTATGGGCCTCCCCTGCCTACAAGAATATTACTATGCAGCGCAGCTGAGGCCATTAATCTGCTTGTGTACACCAGCATACTCTGCAAGAAGGAAAGAAATTGAAAGTGCAATGATAGGAGGGATACCAATAGCAGCGATGACAGCGGATAATGAATTACAAAATAAGACGGTAAACAAAGATAACCCTTGGATTAACATATTATTGGAAACCTGGCAGAAGACAGCAAAATTATGTGGTATAGGTGAATCGTTTAAACTGTTACAGTGGTGTGCTTATGATACGGAATTTGTTCCAAATAGATCTGAGAATAGATTTCAAACACGGATCACAAATGGCCTTACAAATGACTATACATTTGTCCACAAGGGGGCATTTCAGAGCTTTGAATCCTTACAGAGAAAATATGGTCTGGAACGAAATGATTTCTATAGATACCTTCAAGTTCGACATTATTTTAACCAGAATCTGGATGCAGTTTTAGAAACAGAAGAGACAGGAATCATGAAAATATTTCTGTCAATATACAAATCCACAACATGTAGTAACATTATTTCTAGGATGTACAATGCCATTCTCCAGTCCAAGTCTGAAAATACACTTTATATAAAAGAGAAGTGAGAGAAGGAGGGAAATTTTAATATTTTGGAGGAGGGCTGGAGAAGAATATGTCAAGCACAGTGGAATTCAACCAGTTCAACTACATGGCGAGAATTTTGTTGGAAAAATGTAGGGTTTTTTATTACACCCCTGCAAAAACGACATCAGGGCAGCAGCGGAATGTGCTGGAGACTATGTGGGACAAATGACGCCAATCATTTCCATATTTTTTGGAACTGTCTGATTATAGTGCCTTATTGGCAGGAAACTCATGAACATATTAATAATGTATTTGGAGCCAACATTGCTTTTAGATGTGATACTGAGATCATTATTATTATTACAAGATCATTATTGTTTTATTGTTGCACCTTCTCTGAGATTAAATGGTGTTCAGCTCGAGATTCATGGAATATTATCACCACATACTAGACAAAAGCATGGAACGGGGATACAGTAGCCTTCATTTGTTGTTGTTGTTGTTGTTGTTGTTGTAGAGTTGGGCTGAAGTAACGTCAGTGTACCAACTGCTGGTCAGTTTACGTAGCTGTCAGTGTGGCGAAAATGACCTGTTTTTTAAGTTTGGAAAGCTTGAGAACTGAATGATCATTTAGAATCAACACAGTTATGGTTACAGGCCCTCTCTCACTTATCTAATTAGATCTTTTAAATGCAACTTTGATCCAGAACTGACCAACAGAAGGGCAGCCCTGAAAAAACATGCAGAAAAGTGCATTTGAGCACAGGTTGCAGGGTGAACCACTGATAACTTTCATGGATGAACAGGGGTAAGGTATCTCCGTGCATTAAACTTGAATTTGCTGATGGTCTCGGTTGCGAGAGGCATCAGGGATATTGGACCATGCCGCAATCAAGTTCAAATCTGGGGTTAAATCTGGGCAATCTAATGTAAAACACTCGCTTACAGTAAAAACATCACCAACTGCCTTTCAGGAGTATTTAACACTGCTGCATGCACCAACGCCACTGTTTCCCAACCAAGCATACAAGTATACAATGCTTTATAAAAATATGAACTTATTTCATCCATTGAGAGTAGCTGATGACAAAATCAGAAATTCAAAGAGTTGCATTGATGTTAAACCTGTGTTGGCCTCGTTTTTACCCACAGAGAAAACTGATCAGGATTCAGGCAATAAAGAATCAAACTGATGGGAGGAAAACTTTTAACACTATTGGTATCAACTGGATCTTACTAATTCCCATCCCTACAGAAAAAACATTACCAGTTTTGTTGATGAGCCAGTAGGGTGCAGAAATGAGGATCTTCAGTGCTCCCTGGGCCCGCAGGACGATGCGAATGGTGAGGCACAGCAGATGTCTGTTGGTGTCGTACAGCCTCATGCGCACCACATAGTTCTGAGTCCCCGGGGGAATCAGAAGCTCTTTGCACTCAGGGAAGTTCTCCAGCAGAATTCCTGCAGGACACACCATGAACATCAGAAGTGAGAATAAGGAGAGTATTTGGGAAACAGGCCATCAGCCAGTGACAGTCTTTACCTAGCTCCATGTTCTGCGAAGTATCAGCAGCATGAAGCACCGCCTCTTTTCCCGGTTTTAGTGAGCCTTTGATAAACGTTCCTTTGATGTAGTAGTTGAGGTCACAGGGCAGCAGGTTGGCCAGCACCATGGTGGGCAGAAGGTAGATGGTATGGCCTGGCTGTCGGTAGATCTGCTTGGCACCTCCAGAAGCCCTCTTGGCAGGTTGCTGCTCAGGGTAGTTCTCCTTCTTGATGACCACACAAAACCTCCAACATGCACAGAAATGACGATGAAAATGGTACCAGATGCGAAGACAACAAGAACCAAGAACAAGATTTTCTGACTATTTACCTAAAGTTGCGCTTGAGGCTGTCATCAAAGTCTGCTGACTGACACTCGCGCTTTGTGCTGCTGATCTCTCCGGGCCGCTCCACACTGGTCCAGTGGATGGGAACCTTACAGAAAAACAAGCCAAGGCCTTTGGGCCGAGCTTGCAGTCGCCAGGATGTCAGGTGAAGGGGTACTGCCAAAGCTTGTGCGGGCAGGATAGTAGGCAACACCACTGGCTCTGTCAACAAAGGGTCACAGTTAGTTCATTATAATGACACTATGTGTTGTGTGCTGTACAGTTGAGAAAATACTGTTGGCTGCCCTTTGAGACGGACATGCGCCTGTTAGCATGAGATCCAAGGAGACCAGTATGATATCCAAGCCAAAGCTCAGCAGATGACATTCCACTTTCTGTACCGTATTTACTGTAATAACACACCTGTTCAATCTGAAAGACCTTAATGATTATGCTGATGAATGTTTAAAACAACAGCACACCAAAGGGCAACAAATTGCCTCCATACCAACCACCTGGCAATGGGGCTATACCAATCACTTGATATTTTTTGACATTCAAAGTTTCGACGGAGGCTTTTTAGAATATTATACATTACTAGAGCGCTTTGCATTGGTCAGTGCTCAGGCCCTAACAATCCTAGCAAGTTCGTAAGGTCCTCACACTGGTCAGTCCTTTAGCAAATGCAAGACATTTCCTTCACCTTTGGTCCTTGGACTTAAAGCGCAGTGGCCCTAAAAATATAGCAGTAGTGTAGTGTAGGAGTAGTGTCTTACTGTCAGGAGCTGAGGGGCTGTCGAGTCTGACCTCCATAGGAACATCGAGCCGGTTCTTCACCATGAGGGCAGATCGGACAGTAATGACCTTCCTAGCACTCCCCTCCATTGTGATGGAGAAGACCACTCTGACTGGAGGCAGGGCCGAGAACTGAGGGGTCAAAGTGATTTAGACATAAAACAAGATGGTATCAGGTTTAAACTTGAACTGAGCATTTGTGTTGTTTAGACTGCTGGGCTGCAATGAAATACGAACAACATTCAACTGGGCCTTTATTTAAATTAGCATCACAGCGTCCTTTGACCATTTGACCACACTGGCTGTAAAGAAGCCTATAATGTCACAGAACAAAAAATCAAAGTCCACCACATTACTTTGATGTTTACATGCGTATGAAATGTGGAGAAAACCTTACCATTTTAAATAATGTCGTCATGCTTGGTCCTGATTTGCTAAAGACCGTTAAACACGGCTTGTATGTTACAGTTATCAGAAGAGAGTGGCTGAAACGTGTCTACTTGCATGTCAGCTCCTGTCTTAACTCTGTAGTGGCTGCATTCAATGGGTGGAGAGCAGCAGCTGTGTCATGATGCGCTTTAAAGGTTGATTCACGCCCAGTTCAATAGACAAGAGTCATCTTATTGTTTTATATGATCAGCTGAAATGGAGGATTATTCAAACTTAACATTATGATTATTTATGTAAGTGCAATGAAACACAGAGGACATCCACCAAACCTGCCTGTGAGTTTGTGGATAGTTCGGTTCACCTCAAAAATGACCCACACACCCTTTTTTTTTTTTTTACAGCCAGCGCGGCGCAGCTGGGTCCATGTTCAAACCTTCCGTTTTGATAAAGGT
>JAPXVT010000002.1:580224-590811 GCA_029823135.1 Acanthurus reversus | reverse complement strand
ACCACCACACATATACAGAGGCCCAGAAGTGATGACTGAGCAGCATTACTTTTGTACATGTCTATATTTTATTTTTTTGTCAAAACCTACTGACTCCACCTTTAAGCTGCATTCAGACCAAATCAGGTGATGCGGCGAAACGTAGCAGGATTGTATGGCCGTGAGAGTGTCACTTAACATAAAAGGACCCCTTGTATTCCTCCTCCAATCCAAGGGTGGCGGTTGATCGCTGGAGGATGGCCCCTTTACAGGATTGGCTGCTGCAGTGTGATGTAGGGCTCCATTTCTCCTGAAGTTGAGCCAGTTTCGAATTGGGGGGGGGGGACACCTCATTTGAACACACCTCATTCAAATGAATAAGAAAACCTGTGTTTTCACTGGATCACCTGATTTGGTCTAAATGGAGCCTTAGTTAGCTGGATGCAACATAATTTCATTCACTGCATAGGGTTTGAATGACAATAGGAGAACCTTAAACTAAAATCAGCATATTCTTTCTGTTAAGATACTTTTTTCGTCAGATGTGTGGCACCATAGTGAAAGTGGTATGAGGTGATGATAAAGACAATAACCCCACCCAAGAGGTAAAACGGTTTAAAATCCTCCATTAAAGTGCCATTAAAGTGACAAACTACCAGGTTAAAAACTAAGCAAGTGTGACAGGCCCTGGATGTGAGGCCAGTAGGCAGATTATAGAGTTGTCCTGTAAAGCACAGAGAAATGATGAGACAGGCAACAGGTGATGAGTTTCCTTCTGTTGCTTCTGTCATGCTTCAATTTTTAACATATGTATATATATATATATATATAGATAGATAGATAGATATAGATATAGATATATAAAAATACATAGTCTCCATTTCACACATTTCTCCATAAACCTACTACCAGGTCACAGTTCCCGCAAATCAACCTAACAAAATTCTTACACTGCAATAAACAAATTTCAACATTTTTAAAGTCCATGGTTCTGTTATTTTTCATATATAAATGAAAGAAATAAAGTTTCTCCAAATCTCTTTGGTCTCAAGCTTCTAACTTTAATAAATGCGTTTACATATACCACTAAATGTCCAGTTAGACTAGCTGGCAACTTACTTTTTTTCACTTAGCATCATGCTAACGAAATATAATGGGAAATCCCATTAGTAAGTGACAGAGCTAAGGAGTATTTTTTTTAATCAAATTACCAACTTACAAAAGCATGAAATAAACACATGAAATTGTCTAGAACCATTTTTTAACCCAAGTAGCATTTTAAATGTACAGGGAGCCTAAGCAAACACAGCTATGAGCCTTTAAATAAGACATGATCAAAGTACTGAACATTTTTACTCAACTACAAATAATGTTACACTGCTGAAACATTACTCAATTACAAGTAAAAGTGTTTAAAAATTAAGTGAAAGTACAAATTACTGTTTTAAAAAATTACAGTACTAGTTACTAGCTTTAGCTGTTGATGTTTTTTAATTAATTTCTCTTCTTTCTCTGACAAATGATGAAGTAAATGAATGAATCTAACTACGGTATTTTTTAAAAACAAATATACACAGTGTTACCGTTGGAAGGAGTTGTAGCTGTGGAGGTGTCACACTCGTGAAAATGTTTACTGTCATATTTTCAGATTGTGGCCGGCTGTCCCTCTCACTGTTTTCCTGCTTCACATTGTTCAACAGGTGCTGCTGCTGTTGCTATGTTTGGCTGTGTTCACCTCACCTCTCCAAACCCGTGGCTGCTGCAGCGCCGCTTTTTCTGCTCTAAATGTCAGGGTTTCCATTGGCTGCCGATGTGATTTAGCTCCAGTTTGTTCTCCTGCCCATCATTCACTGCAGCTGCTTGCGGCCGTGATTTTTTTCCTTTTGTTTTTCATTTGGGCCTGCATATTGTTCACGGATGTGATTTAAAATGTAGTGACCTAAAAACTTCAAAAAGCCTACTTAAGTAAAAGTAAAATTGTAGATTTTAAAAACTACTTAAAAAGTATGAGTACACAAAAAAACTACTCATTACAGTTATGCAAATAAATGTAATTTGTTACTCTCCACCTCTGGACATGATAACAATCAGTTCAACACCCACAGCATATAGTAGCATTTAAGCTAGCTCACACCACCGCAGTGGCTGTACGCTGACCACG
The DNA here is from genome assembly GCA_029823135.1 of Acanthurus reversus. Classification (NCBI taxonomy): domain Eukaryota; kingdom Metazoa; phylum Chordata; class Actinopteri; order Acanthuriformes; family Acanthuridae; genus Acanthurus; species Acanthurus reversus. The sequence goes on along the minus strand of JAPXVT010000002.1, from coordinate 588,671 downwards.
ACCTTCTTTTACGACCCTCAAAGTAAGCAAAGCGAACATCCTGACAAGCAAAGCACACAATGACCCTTATATTAACAACATAAATGTTTTAGCAGTTGTATGTACATTTTTACAAGTTACTAACCTGTAAAGGACAGACAAATGATGAGACAGGTAACGAGTGATGAGTTTCCTTCTCTCGTGTCTGTCATACTGAAGATGAGCGCTGGATGCCAGCCTAACCACGCCTGTCTCACTGAGGAGGCGTTGCCACCTTGAGGCATAATGGCAATACAGTTACCAACCTAAGTGTTTATCAAATTAACTGAATAAGGCTCATTTCAAAAAATAAACACATAAAAATCATAGTATACCAAAATTAATTACATAATGTGACCACACATTACTGTGTGTCACACAAGCAGCAGGCAATTCATAAAGTTGAACAATCCAGACATGTGATGAGTAAAACCTATGATTCGGTTAAAATGCGTTTGTAAAATGGCATCTCTAGAAAAACAGAAGGCTATTATCAAGTTTTGCCAGAATTAACATTGAAAAAGCCCTGATTTTTATAATGTGCCACCATTTTTTGGACTATTTAGGCTATTTATTTGTGTACTTAATTATTTGAAATAATATAGTCTACATAGAATAATAAAATAACTGAGACAGAGTCCTGGCTCTGTGAAAGTACCATGCATTGAGACGTCTCTGGTGGGATTGGGGAGTTTCAGTCCACGGCCCCCAGCTTGGGGCCGCCCCTGTCCATGGAACAGTTCAGACGGGATTTAATCACTGCCGGTACCAGTGGCGACTGCCTCAGTCCCGCAACCAGCCTTTCTGGTCCCGCTACAGCCGCGTGTCCACATGCCAGCGTCCCCTTCGGCGGAGACTGCGTCTCCTCCAGGATATTTCCGTGGACAGTGTGACACTGGCCGCTGACGGGACGGGATACGGACCGGCCTCGGTGTCCTCCCGCTGCCCGAACGTGCCTCCTCGGGGCTTCCCGGCCTCAGACGTTAGCAAAAAGGGGTTTTTTTTGTGAGCAGACACCCTCGGATTGTGTCGGCATGTTTAAGGATTTCATACACAGTAAACATGAGGCTTCCCTTGGCTTGAGCGGAACAGGGCGAAAGGAAATGCGGCGGCGGATCGACAGGGTTTCCGAAAACTCCGGGCAGGACATGCTCCACAGGGCGTCTGCTGCCGCCTGCCAGCCCCAGCGTCAACTCCGCTCACACATGATGGCGAAGGATCGCGGCTCTGTCGCCTGCCGTTTATAATATCAGGGCTGGAGATACGGCGGAGAGGTCCGGACACCCGCTGAACGGGGATGCTGTCGCCGGGGCTGGGGCACGAGCCTGTGTGGAGAGCGCGGAGACATGACATTCAGCCGGAAGAAGAGGAAACGCAGCTTTCTCCTCTCTAAATCCCGGTTTTAAAAGGACGCCGCTTAACAGACAGTTGGACTGTCGGAGACAGCTATCCGAAGGCTCAACGTCGGCGTTGCTGCCTCTCTTATGTACGAGTTGTTTTCGGCTTTTTGTTTGTTTGTTTTCCCTCCGGTGGATCGTGTGTTTGCTGCGGACTGCAGCAGCCGGCCGGCCTGCGGAGGACCAGCAGCCCGCAGCAGGTGAGCAGCACCGCGTGTCATTGTGTGGCCTGATGCCTGCAGGTCCGTGCAGCCTGCCTCTCAGCTCAGCATGCCGGCCTCTGACGGAGACGAGCTCCGGGCCGCGCGTGTGTGTGTGTGTGCGTGTGTGTGTGTGTGTGTGCCTCCTGCAGGCCCAGACTGTCGCAGCTCTCTGCTGTCCTGTCTGCCTCACACTCTACACGGTGATCCGCACTGTGCGGAGGAAACCCTCACGGCCTGTCTGCTGTCTGCACCGCAGCAGCACACAGCGCTGTGACACTGAGGATGACCGACGATGAAGGGCCTGGCACGGACAAGTGATTTAACATACTGTGCCCCTCAGAGAACAAAGGCTGCGTGGTGTGCAGCTCTAATCCTCATCAGACCTGCGAGTCAGGCTTCCTGTGGCCTGACGCTGCGCCCCACTGTCACACACCAGCTGTCTGCATCTCATCCACTGAGCTTTGTCGCCTCCTCCCACCGACATCAGGCCGGCGGTACGGGGCTGCTGTTGCTACCCGCTTCCTGACAGTGACTCTGCCCTCCACCGCCAACCACCTTCCAGCCTCGTAAAGCCCCTCCTTCAAGACACACAGCCTCTCTCCCAGTTCCCGTGATGTGGGAAACGCACTGGAAGAAAGTCTCATGTAGATCCTGGCTTGACCAACCTCTTCATCTCTCACCGTGCTCTGTTTTCCGTTTGTCAGTCAGTGTTCACTCACCACGTGTTTCTTACAGTTTGCTCATTTCAAATGCAGTTTACTCAGAGGTTGTCCCTTTTATCTCCAAGCAGCTGATAGAAAACTGTTTGTTAAACTGGACTGACACATCAACCAGTGATTAATCAGGCTAAACTATCCAATTCATTGTCATACATTCACAGAAAAACCAACACCCACATTCACCCTCGTTTGCTTTCCTCTTTTTTTCACCTGTGAACAGAAACATTTCTGTAGTGTTCAAGTATTGGTGTAACAGTGCAAACATGTTTCGCAGGTTGACTAATATTTCCCGTGTTCACCGTCGAAGTGTGTAGCACGCCAAGTTTTGCTAACTAGCACTCGACTCAAACAGTAGAGAGTGACGGAGGACACCAGCTTTGAAAAGCACCATGCTCTTTATTTTGTGAACACCGTTTTTCAGCGATGTGAGCCGTGCAGTCACTGCTGGGAGTCACCTCAGAGCCCGACTTCAAAACATCTGTGCCCACAGAGAACTCATGAAATGAGGAAATGTGTTTTCCACCCTTCAAGAACCATTTAAACTTAAATGGAGATCCTGAATTCCCGACTTGCTGCTCAGCTAAATCCAGCAGTATTCTTACATTGTGTGTCTGTACAACAGAAACACAAACTGCCTTCGACAAAACACCTTTACTCAAGGACTAATTCGTTTTTTGAGCTTTTCACTGTATTACAGTCTCAACTGATAATGTTTTAGTTTTAATGAATTGTAGATTAACATTATTCTGAGCATTACCCATACAATGGCGTTTTTGCATTATTGCAACAAAACAGGATGTTTTTTGCAAGAGGAATAACTTTAATGTTGAAAGCTAAATTCAAGTTTACACTCGACACCCCCCCAACTTTTTTTCAGCCAAATATAAAACAATTTCCTCACTAATTTATTGCCTTGACTTTTAATATTTGCACGTTAATCCTCATCTTGTTGTATTGTTTGTTTTTACCAGCTGCAATAACTAAAATAATGCTACGTAGTCATTGTAGCACAAAGCGAAAGGTACGGGATGAAAAGGTTTCAGTTCACCTTCAGTAACATGCCTCTCTTAGCTGACTGACTGTATAAAGATGAATTACACATATTCACCTCCTCCCACTGAACTGAACAAATGTAAAGCTAAAAGAATATCAGTTAGAAAAATTCTAATGTGCAAATACAGACTGGAGACAGACTCAGCTACTGCAGGTCAACCACATTTTCATTCTTGCAAGAATGGAGCAGAATACAAGTGACATGTACAGAGTTCACAAGCAAATGCTCAGCTATGCTGAGTCTACACATTCATTTTATGTTGTCTGCTTTGAGGTCCTCCCACGGTTGTGCAGGCCAAACTTATCACTTATGATAACAGAAAGTTTCAGATGGTACAAATCAAATCAAGGTCATAACTACTAGCAACACACAATAAGCTGGTGATTTTCCATTAGCTGAGCACACAGATATGAATATTTTTCCAACAATATCCCTGACCCACAGGCACTGTGATCTGGTGCAGGTGAAATAATCTGGAGCCAGACTTTGTGCAGTAGTGACCAGCAGGTGGAGCTGTAGTATCATGGAGCTGCCCGTACGGATGCAGTCTCAACTGTTAGGTAGTATTTGTAATCAATTATTTATTTATCTTTTAAAAAAATTTAAGCATTAAATAGCTACTTAAAACCAAATATACCAGAAAAATGATGACTTAAAGCGGTGTAACAAGAATCACCCTAAAATGAAAGAAGCAGTGTCTGCTCCTCAGTGGTTCAGTCTGGCCCGTGTCCCAGCTGCTATGACCTGTCGCCAGACACCAGAGATCTCTTAACTTCACTTTTGAAGAGCTGTCATGTCATCCATTTTTCACAGTCAGTTGTCATAGCAATGAAAGTGAAACATCAAAGATGGCTGTGTTTCCCTGAGGCCTCAGTAAGCTTGAAACTGTGTGTCTGACAGTTACCTAACAGCATCTGACTCGTCCTTCTGCTGCCTGCTTCTGCCTTCGGGGCATCGCATTTCTGTCACTTTTCAAATTCAACACCAACACCACGCAGTGATTGACCAGGGTAGCATGGGTGTGAACTTATCTTGTTTTTCCATTTTTTATACACACACTTGTGGCACCTTTTCTGCTCAACATTGTTAAGGCATTTAAGGAAAAGGGCTACGACGACAGACAAAAGTCAGGATTAGGTTGCTGTCTTCCCTCATGATGTGGTCTCAGGTTCCTGTGGAGGTAAAACACCCTGAGCCACACTTCTCAGCTGGTTTAATGGAACGAATGATTGAATGCATGAATGAATAACTTTATTTTGAACATGAAATAAAAATTTTAAAATAATTTAACTCAACTTGTATAATAATAGTCCATAATATCATATCGAAAACACAAGGACCACAAATGCAAACTAGCTTGCAGCTATATCTGCTATGGTGCATCTAATGTTCAGATTCAGGTTTCAACTGCACACTGTCCCTTTAAAATAAATAAATTACAATTCTATAATATAAAATAATTTTATAAAATGTAATCACAACCAAATTAAAAAAAACAAAACAGTCTACTGAAACATGGTTGGCAATACTGAACCTCAGAAGTTAATTTGCATCACCATTTTTATTTAATCAAATGTTACAATTGGTGTTTTAAAAATCTTTTGCTCTGATCGGCATCAGTTTGTTTTATGTTCTTTTTGTCAGCCTGTCATGTTCCACTTCGCTGGGTTCACTGCCCCTGCTCTGTGTAGAAGGTAGAGCAATGGTTAGAGCAAAAACATTTTTCAACACTCCGATGGACATTATTTTAAAGTTAAGGACTCTTTCAAAGTGGTAGAGACCAGCTCAGCTCATGTCAGCCGTCATGAATAAAGACAGAGTTTATAGTTTATTTTTGTTTATGTGCGGTTGTTGGTTTCACTTGTTTTGCACAGTTTGTATTGAAGAAAAAAGTCTTAGCACACCTCTTTTGTTTATTTTTGTTTTATGAAAAATCCCTGCAGTTTTGCATACCTGTTATGACTTCTAAGAGATCTTGCTTAAATAATATACAGGGGTAATGCTTGAAATATCTATATAATGGTTCATGATCAACAGATTTCTTGAGTGGATTTAATAGTAATATAAAAGCACATCTACTATCTCCTGTGAGACAGTTCTGTGAATCATCTGCTGTAGTTACACACTAAGAACAGGAAAAGAGTCTAGGTTAGGTTTCATAGTCCTCACCAAAGTTTGATTGACAGCTTTCACACACAAAGAGTTAGATTGAACCTAACCAAATAGAGACCATCCCTCACAGCAAAAAGTGGTGTTGGATACGTTGTTGTTTATAAATGACCAAAGTTGTCCTTGTCTGGACTAAAGAAACCATCTAAACAAACAGCAAGAGATCTTGAGAACTTCACGGTGATAATTTAGCCTTTTATTTTCAATTTAATGTGGTACTATCTGATTAAAATGACTGTCTACAGACACGTGTATCTGAGACCCACACAAACTCCTAATTCTTTGTCCTTTTTCTTTGTCTAGGATCAGAGGGTGAGACTCCATAACACTAAAAAAAGGACCCTGCTCGAAATGGGGCGATGTGGTTTAAGGTGTTCCTGTTCCTTGTAAACTGGAGAGGGAAAGCAACCACGAGGACGAAGAAACGACCAGCAGACAGAGGAGGTGGTGGTGGAGTGGTGGCTTTGGTGTCTGAAGAAAGGGTGGTAAGGGTGGGGGGTCAGTTGGGATGGCGAATGGAAATGAGAGCAGTGAAGGGCCTGCTGGGCCCATGGTAGCAGTGGTGGCTACAGGAGGAGGCATGGTAGCGGAAAGTCCTTCCTCAGCTGTCTCTACATATATCAAACTGGTGCTACTTGGGCTGATCATCTGCATTAGCTTGGTTGGCAATGTGGTCGTGTCTCTGCTCGTACTACGGGACCGGGCCCTGCACAAGGCACCTTACTACTTCCTTCTGGACCTGTGTCTGGCCGACACAATACGCTCAGCCATCTGCTTCCCCTTTGTGCTGGTGTCTATAAAGAATGGCTCAGCCTGGACCTACAGTGTGCTTAGCTGCAAGGTGGTGGCATTCATGGCAGTGCTGTTTTGTTTCCATGCTGCATTCATGCTGTTCTGCATCAGTGTAACACGCTATATGGCCATTGCACATCACCGCTTTTACTCAAAGCGCATGACATTCTGGACGTGTGTGGCAGTGGTATGCATGGTGTGGACACTGTCTGTAGCGATGGCTTTCCCACCTGTTTTTGACGTGGGCACCTACAAATTCATTCGCGAGGAGGACCAGTGTATTTTTGAGCATCGCTACTTCAAGGCCAATGATACACTAGGTTTCATGCTAATGCTGGCTGTGCTCATTCTAGCCACCCATGTTGTCTACATGAAGCTACTCCTTTTTGAGTACAAGCATCGCAAGATGAAGCCAGTCCAGATGGTGCCAGCCATCAGTCAGAACTGGACTTTCCATGGGCCAGGGGCGACTGGCCAAGCGGCAGCCAACTGGATTGCAGGCTTTGGCAGGGGTCCAATGCCGCCCACTCTTCTAGGAATCCGGCAGAATTTGCACAACCAGAACAGGCGCCTGTTAGGCATGGAGGAGTTCAAAGCAGAGAAGCAGCTTGGCAGAATGTTTTACGTGATCACCTTGCTGTTCCTGGTGCTCTGGTCTCCCTACATAGTTGCTTGCTACTGGAGGGTGTTTGTTAAGGCTTGCACAATACCACACCGGTACCTGTCCACCACCGTGTGGATGAGTTTTGCCCAAGCCGGTGTCAACCCTATTGTCTGTTTCTTCCTGAACAAAGACTTGAAGAAAGGGCTCCTTTCATACCTACCAGCCTGCTGCAGGACTAAACCTCATCTGCCACGAGAGCCTTATTGTGTCATGTAAGCAGAGATGATGATCAAAACATGGAGAAAAACCAACAGACGTGTTGTGGGAGTGTTTGCTTCGTTAGTTATTTCGGCTTTTGATTCAGTGCAAGCCACTTTTAAGCAGTGTGTTTAAACTAGTGAGTGTAATGGAAACACTGAAATTGTAAGCATGTATTTCCATTTACCAACTGTTTTTCACTTAAAAATACAGCGTACTTGGAGTCAGACCTTTTATAATGAGAGAAAAATACTTTAATAGCAAAACATGCAAGTAAGAATGCAGTCATTGTGGAAACCAAGCCAGAAAAATAAATCACATAAGCTGCTTCATTGAGTGGCAACAACAACAACAACAACCATCTAAAAGAAGGACACAGAAGTGACTATTTAACAACCATGATTCCAGAAAGTTGGGATGCTATGTAAAACAAAAATAAAAACAGAGTACAAACTTTTGAAAAGGAACTGTCTTTACGTACATGGCTTTCACGAAGCGTTCCAGAGGGTATGTACAATATAAGGTGCGACAAGGTAATAAAATGTCAAATGTGCATGTTACCAGTGGTGACAAAGACACATTTAACACTGGTGCTGATGTCAATTTAGCATATAAATTGGAATGCTTAATTACGAAAGTAATGGTTTGTACCTGCTTAATGCACATTTTACTCTCCATAATTGGGGTGTGTTGGTCACAGCTAAGGTCTAATAGGACATAGAGAGAAGTCATTTTTATGATGCTACGAGAAGGTAGTTTGTAACTTTAACCAGCTCTTTCTGTGTCATATGATGCACCCTAGAACCTGACTGAAATTTCTCAAATGAACTTTTGTTATGTAGAAAGTTACACAACTGCTTTCTCAAGGATCTTAGAGTGAAAGAGGAGATAGACAAGGTCTTTTGTTGGCCAGAACCCCTGGATCAGATTGGCTTTTTAAAGAGGTTTGATTATAGGTACTCAAAGGGCCATGATACACACTCTGTTGATAAAGACAGATTAATAATATTCTGTAAAGAAGTGCCAACTAGAGCTAAAACTTCTTGAAACAGCCCAGCTGGGATAGGATCTAAGGGCCCTGGTACACCAAGCCAGCGTCGGCGTTCTAAGTTGGGCCGTCGATGACCCTAGTTTTCAAGTTGCGTTTTGCAAACTTTGTTAGTCAACCCTTGTGGCTTTTTTTTGTAGCTGATTCAGTACATTAAATTGATTACGTAGCCCCTCAAAAAGTGA